>PVJH01024130.1:0-33613 GCA_004026705.1 Nesogale talazaci | reverse complement strand
TTTCCCCCGTGGAGGTGAGAGACCATAAACTCAGTCCCTTGGAGACGCTGTACTGACAAGACACAAGGCTGATTCCCTGTGAGTCATCCCGGAGGAAGCCACATGGGTTTACCCTGATGGAACCAGACCTTTGAAGCCAGAAAAGCCACATGGAGACTCTGGCCAGTGCTGAGATGCTTCTACCACCACTAGATATACAAGACTCTGCTCCCACTGGCCTGTGACTATCCTAGCTTCATTGCATGTGCTTCGTGAGTCTTAAGAGGACTTATGGAATTGTATCAGACATATGGGCTAATATTGGACTTATGACCTTGGACTGGACTGGGTTGGGATGCTTTCTCAATGTTCCATTCCCCTTGTTTTTAAACCTCTCCCTTATATCCATATGTGTGTTTATGAATTTGTTTCTCTAGACTACCTAGACTAACACAAATGCTAAAGGACGTATTTGTCAAACCAATGGCTACATAATTGAAGCCTTGGTGGGTCAGTAAAAGAATTCTTATCTTCCATGTGGGAAACCTGGATTTGATTCTTGGGAAATGCACCTCATATGTAAAGAAGATCAAAATGTGACTGAGGAGAAGCTGTCCTCTCAAAGTAGAGTCGAGCTTGGTGGCATGAATGGGGTAAAGCCTATAAGAGTAAAGCCTTCAGGATCTTCATTTGCTGATGGAGAACAACTCCAAATGGGAAGAAATCGCTGCAGACACCAATTAATCATCAGCATTTATAATCTATGAAGCATGAACCTAGGAAAATTTGAGGTCATCAAAATGAAACGGAAGGCATACATCTTGATATTCTAGGTCTTAGTGAGCTGAAATGGAATGGTATTGACCATTTTGAATCAGAAAATCATATGGTTTTGAGAGGTAAAATGAAGCAGAGCGCAGACAAAGACGTGAAGCAAAGGGTGGCCTTAATTATGGGAAAGACATTTTGGGAGGGTAAGGGAGAGCAGAGAGGGGAACAGAAGCATCTTGAGCTTCTGGAGGGATCCCACAACCTAGAATGTAGGTTAGGGGAGTTGCGCCTGGTACTGGGACAGCAGGATATATATATAAAGTTTGAGCTGAAGGCAGGTGGATTGGGAAGGGGAAGAGAAGTTCCCAGTTCTGCAGTTGCTAGGAAACAGTGTTAGAGAGAGAAAGACTATATGACCTGCCCAGGTGGGGATCATCTTGTCCCTGGGAAAACAATATTAGGGAGGGGGCATGTTTTGCAGGTGAGTTAAGTTCTGGGAAATGTTGAAGGCAGGTGCTTTAAAGTTCAGGTGCTGTGAAGCTTAGCAGATCATCCGTCTTCTTGAGAGGCTGGAACAGAGGGTCCCTGGTCTCAGAGAGGCAAGAACAGGGGACTTGAACAAGAGGCCACCTTGTCTGGGCCTGACTGGAGTCTGGCCAGAAAAAAACACAATCAAGACAAATGGACTTGTATTCATCATCAAAAAGAACATTTCAAGATCTATCTTGAAGAACAATGCGGACTGTGATAAGATTACACCTATCCTCCTTCAAGGAAATTCAATCAACGCAACTAGTATTCAAACTTAGGCACCAACCACCAGTTAGTGATGAAGAAATTAAAGAATTCTACGAACATCTTTTCAGTCAGAAATTGATCAAACAGGCAAATTGATCAGAGATGTCTTGACAATTATTTGGTGATTGGAATGCAATAATTGGAAGCAAAGGAGAAGGAGCAGCATTTGGAAAATATAGTCTCGGTGATAGAAATGAAGCTAGAGATCACATGACTGAATATGTCAAGGCCAATGACAAGTTTTAATAAAGGAGTTTGAACGGGAAGATCCATTTAGGGCTTCAGAACATTTTCATCTCTATTGATTGGACCAAATCATTAGAAGTTAGTGGATTATGACTCAGAGTGAGCCCATAGGACCGAGGGGAACTTTGCCTGTGGGTTTCTATGGCGATGAATCTGTCTGGGAGCAGAACGTCTCATCTTTTTCTTGCAGAGTGGCTGGTTGGCTCGAATGGCTGACCCTTTGGTTAGCAGTCAAACATGTAACTCACTCCACTATCAGAAGTGAGTTAGTTATTATACAGTGACTTTTTTTCTGGTCCCTTTTTAAGACAACAGACTGGAACTCCCTGTTTTTCAGTTCCTAATAAAGGTGAAGTGGCACTTAAGGAAAATCCCACATTCATGTAATTTGTGCTCTTCAAGTTTATTTTTGGATCTAAGGACAGCCTGTGAGGTATAACATGGCCGAAATATTTAGTACAAAACAAATTACTTAAGATAAAGTCATTGGGCATTTCCTCACTGATTTTTTTATGGGCCAGCAGAGTGGAGTGTCGGATGTCATCTGTTCTGCATCTCCAAAACTAGAGCTGACGGGAGAACTGGTGCTGTATTTGGAATCAGCAGGTCAAATAATTCTAGAAACAAGTCTGACATTTGAGACACTAAAATGTGTGTTGGCCAGAGCTATCAATGTTTATAAGCACTGGATGGATTTAATGTTCAGATCTTTTTAGAACATCATCGCTATTAACTTCCTTGCAGGATGATTGCACCATGGCCTGGATCACAACTTCCTGAAGGCACCATCTTGAATGCTTCTGAGACTTGCCTCTCACTGTGGGCAGCCTCTTGGGCTTTGAGATAGCATTTCCCCCATGGTCTTACAGATCTGGTTTTATGTACTTCCCCTCCTATCATTATTCCCACACCAGGAAATATCACTTGGCTTTTAGTGACAGTATTGCTACTTTCCCCAATATATTCTATTTGTTTTTTAAATTTCAATATTTTATATTGTGAGTAGGGTGGAGATTTTACATTTCAGCTAATCAGTTTTGTACTCAACAGTTTAAGTGACTTATCCCTCTACCTCCTCCTGCACACCCTTCTCCCAACCACTTACTCTAACCCCTCCCCCCCCCTTCTTCCACTTGTGGATTAGTGTCTATCTCTCCATCCTTGTTAACACCTGTCAGGTCTCTAGCCTATTGCTCATCTTCTCTCCCTTGCCCTTCCTTGGTAATCTCCAAAGTCTGTTCCCTTTGCTATGATATCATCTGCCTTGGCTTTTTCTTTTCTTTTCCCCCACAATTTTAAAAAATAGTAAATTAGTGGGGACTTACATTTCATTTCATCAACTTTGTATTCATCAGTTTAAACTACTCATCAGCCCTCCCAAGAGTTTACCCTTCACCTACACTTTGATTTTTCTTCTCCCTTTTCCATTTTACCCATCTTGTGTTTTTGGCTTTTTCCATTATAACAGTGGTATCCCACATATTGGCCCTTTTGTGATTGAGAAATTGTGCTCAGCAAAATGTTCTCCAGGTCAATCTGTGCCATGAAGCATTTTGTGTTCTTATCCTTTTTATAATAATTCGATTGATGTGTAATTCAAATATAAAAATCAATGGAGTATACATATTAAAAAGGATTGTGGAATCATCACTGCAATAAATTTCAGAACATTTTCCTCATTTTGGGCATTCATTATTATTGGCTCCCAATTTGCCCCCAACCCCCTCCCCAAACCTCCCCTGCCATGACACTAAGGCTATTTAATCCAGTTATTGTCGTTATAGGTTTCTTTATTCTGGATTTCATATAAGGAAAAGCATACCAAAACTAAACTAAACTAACCCAACCTTGCTTGCCAACAGTGAGGAGGATTTGCTGAGGAAGATCAAGGATCATAGTCTTCCATATGGAGTGCAAATCAATGTAAAGAAAAACCAAAATTCTCACAACTGGACCCATAAGTAATATCATGGTACATGGAGAAAAGATTGACATTGTCAAAGATTTTATCTTTCTTGGATCTATAATCAATGAACATGAAAGCAGCAGTCAAGCGCTCAGATGATGCATTGCTTTAAGTAAATCTGCTGCACAAGCTCTCCTGAAAGTGCTAAAAAACCAAAACGCAACAAGGAGGTTGCTTTGAGCACTAAGGCGCACTTGATCCAAGCCAGGGCATTTCCCATCGCTTCCTCCACATGTGAACGCCGGCCGTTGAAGAAGGAAGAGTGGGGACGGACTGATGCTTGTCAAGACTGGTAAAGGTCGGACGGACTCTCAGAAGAACAAAAACAGCTGTCTTGGAAAAAGTACAGCCAGAATGCTCCTTGGAGAGGCGAAGCTGGCAAGACTCCATCTCACTTGATTTGGGCCTGCTCTCAGAAGCGACCCGTTTCTGGAGAAAGGTAACGTCCTGGGCAAAACAGTGAGGCAGCATGAAAAGAGGAAGATCCTGATAACGTACCAACACAGTTGCTGCTCTGGTGGGCTCAAGTGGAAGCATGGTTGTGAGGGCGGCACAGAATCGGGCAGTGTTCGGTTCGGTTGTACATAGTGTCGATGTGAGTTAGAACCCCCTTGAGGGCACCTAACGGCAGCAACAACAGCATTTCCAAGGAGAAGACACTCATACTTGAAGTGATGCTTTGACTCTGCTGTCCATTATGGTATCCACCCTGGTGTTGTAGATTTAGTGTTGTCACTGGAACCAACTACCAGAGGATCCAATCAGCCCATTGTAGTTGGGTTTGATTCAATTAGGGCAGTTCCTACTGTCAAATCTGACTTACGGGCTAAGTGGTTGTGTGCGGGACTGCGACCCACAGGGATGGTGGTTCAAATCCAGCAGCAGCTCTCCAGGAGCAAGGCTGGGTTTCCTACTCCCACCAGGGTAGTGATGCCCCCAAACAAGCAAACAAACAAAAATCCGACTTACATAGAGTAGCAATCACAACAATCTTCAGGTAATCTGCTTTTCCCTTTATAAATTTGTTTCTCGCTGTTGTAAAAAATTTTTTTCCTAGAGGCATTCCATGTATGGTTCTATTGAACTATACTAATAAAGTCACTCTAGCATACCAATTTCCCTAAACCTTTGGGTACATTTTTGGGGGGAGATACCTTTTTTACAGAATAGCAGTATAATCCTTTTATTAGGGGCTCATACAACTCTTATCACAAGCTATAAATTGTGTGTCACAAGCCATTATGTGTCAAGCATATCTGTACATCCACTGCCGTCATCATTCTCATAAAATTTGCTTTTTATCTAAGCCCTTGGCATCAGTTCCTCATTTTCCCCTCCCTCCCTGGAACACCGCCCAAAATCTTTGATAATTTATAAATAATTATTACTTTGTCATATCTTACACTGTCCAGTGTCTCCCTTTGCCCACTTTCCCATTGCTTGTACCTCAAGGTGGAGGCTATATGCAGATATTTATAATAGATTCCCCCTGTCTACCCCTCCGGTATTGTCACTCTCATCACTGGTCCAAAAAGGATCATCTGTCCTCCAATGTGTGCCAGTGTATAACTTCTGGTCTAGCCAGATTCAGAAGGTAGAACTGGGATCATGACAGTGGGAAGCAGGAAGCATGGAAGAACTAGAGGAAAGTTGTATGTTTCATCATTGCTACACTGCTAGTTTATCTCCTGACTAGTTTATCTCCTTTCTGCAACCCCTCTGTAAGAAGTCCATTACTGGGCTGAGCCCCGGTGGTGTAGTGGTTGTGCACGGGACTGCGGCCCACTGGGATGGAGGTTCAATTCCAGTAGTGGGGCTGGGCCTCCTACTCCCACCACCGGAGAGCAGTGATCCCCCCCCCCGCAAAAAAAAAGAAGTCCATTAGTTACAGATGGACTTTGGGTCCCCAACCTGTACTCCCCCTCATTTACACTAATACAATTTTTTAGTTCCTTGATGCCTGATGCCTGATACCCTCGACACTTCGTGGTCACACAGACTGGTGTGCTTCTTCCATGTGGGCTCTGTTCCTTCTGAGCTAGATGACTTCTGTTTACCTTCGAGTCTTTAAGACCCCAGATATTGGGCTGAGCCCTGGGTGTAGTGGTTGTGCGCGGGACTGCGGCCCACTGGGATGGAGGTTCAATTTCAGCAGTGGCTCCACAGGAGCAAAGACTGGACCTCCTACTCCCACCACCAGAAGGCAATGATGCCCCCAAAACAACTGGGGCACCGTCAGCTTTCACATTTGTTTATACACACATCACAATCCTCTCCTCAAGTCTAGAGCTGAAATAATGAATGAAGAATTTGTGTTTAGTCAGTTCATATCAATAAACTCAGATGGATCCAACTTGATGCTTCCTGCACCAACTCTCACACCCTTAGTAGCCAGTCCCACACATAGTCTTTAGTTTCCATTTGTTCATATTAGAAAAACCAAGCAGTTCTTTTGGAGTGTAGCATATCTCTCCCGGGGTCACAAATTATTCTTCACCTTTTGGGACTCACTGAGACTATCTTTCTAGAGGAATAGTAAGTGGTGGTGGGTGTTTCATGAGCCTATTCAGCAAATGTCTTTTATGGTATCTGCCTCAGGCAATGTTCTGGATAATTCTCCAGATAAGCAGGCACAATTTATTTAATCTCATCATATATGGGCAGGAGGGATAATAGTTTTACTGAAAATGCATCGACAGAACAAGAGGTGTAATTTCTTCAAAAGCAGCAGTGGTACCATTGGTAGGAGTGATTCAAAAGAATTAGGGACCCAAAGTACTCATCTTCCTGATCATCTGCCCATATGTCTCCATCCCAAATTTCAGAAGCCCATTGAAATATTTATTTTATTTTTTTTCAGAATCCCACTTAATCCCAATCAATTATCCTTAATTTTACTTCAGATACCATATAAGTCTGGGAATTCATTTGGCACTGTAATTAGTTTTGTTATTAAAAGAAATAAGACTTATGGGGGCCATGCTGGAAAATTTAAAATCTTTTATGTGGTGCTTGAGCTGTGATCCCCAAACCTTGAGCTCATCCTTTTCCTTTACCACTTTGTTTAATGTAAGTAGGATCAACCAAGAAGCTACCCTATAGTTCTCCTTCTGACAAAATTGCAGAAAATCATCACATTTGAATTCCCCTAGAACTCAATCCTCACCAATACTTGATCTATTTATGGTGAAATTTTGTGGATTGCTATTGCCACCACAAGTCACAGATGAACAATGTCCTCTTTACTCATAGAGGCAGAAGTATCAGTGCCTTAAGACTAATCAGACACAAAAAAAACCAATCAGACTTGAGAAATACACTTAGAAAACTCATTCTTACAATTCTGTTTCTCTAGAACCTCTCTTACTGCCAAATGTCTTATGTGGGGTTCTCCAGAAAAGCAAAATCAGTAAAACTTGATGAGAGAGGTTGGGTGGTTATATATAATTAAAAGCTCACACCATTGTCAAGGTGGGCAAGTTTCAAACCTATAGAGCAGATGTCAGGCTATTCCTGCTTCATTGTCCATGAATATAAATATGGTCAGCAAAACGGTAGGCTGCTGACAACTTCCAGTATCAGCAGGCAATACAAAGGCCACTGACTCAAGTCTTAAGAACTAGAGGTTGGATGACAAGTCAGTAACAAAATCCGGACCCAGCAAAAATCAAGCAAGCGTCTCCACTTATAATGGAAATTGTCCACCTCCTCAAGAAAATCTCATTGTTTCAACTGTCTTAACTGTTAAATCATTGAGAAGCCTGGCCCAGCTGGGTCGACACAAAAAGTTAACTATTACAGATCCCCAGTGCTAACAAAAACTAGTTGGAGCCCATTAACCAAAGAAAAGACCACCAGGCTACAGCTATGAACAAAGAAAGTGGTATGTGGAGGGTTTTGTACGTTTTTTCAGCAAGAAGGATCTTGTAAGGGATAGCTGAGTAAAAAAGGAGTGGAAAAGAACATTTTTAAAATAAATCAGTTGGATCCATAGAGATAGAAACTAAGGATGGGTTATGAGTCACTTTTGACTTCTTTAATATAACCTTAGTTATGTTTGGTTAGAAACAGCATTCTGTTGAGCTTGAATTTGAACTGTCGGAGACATTGCTTATTACAATTTGATTGCGAGCAAAACTCCTTTTCACTTTTCCAAACACTAATCGATAAACCTACCTGGTTGGAGAAAGTAATTTGGCAGCCTAAAAAGACCACAGAAAAGCCTCGGCAGGTGACAGCTTTAAAGGAGTGAACTACGGAACAGCTCGAGTGGAGGAGAAAGAGGAAGGTGGCTGGGAGCAGAGGAGAGACGCCTACGGTGAACTTAGCTCTACATCTCCGGAGCTGTGCTGTGCCCCCCTGTGGCTGTTCTGCATTGTCAGAGTGCTTGGGGACGTGGGAAGATTTAGGCACCTAGACAGTACAATGAGATTGCACATGTGCAGTGCCTCTTCCTGTTGTGGTTTGCTTTGAGTTAGAGCACCTTGAAGAATTTAGCTTTGAATTGCAAGCATTTGTTCTCTTAGGTCAGCCAAGTCGGAAACAGGCACAAAAATAAACTTCCCTTCTGAAAAAAGTAGCAGAGTTAAATTTTTTTTTGCAAATGTAATGCAAAAGCATTCTCAGAAACGAAAAGTATGAGGATATTGTGGATCTGAAGATCTAAAATGTTCAGGGAGCAGTTTCTCTCTCTCTCTCTCTCTCTCTCTCTCACACACACACACACACACACACACACACACACACCCCTTGTGTCTATGCTTTATTTTTTAAAGCTTTTTAAATTAATTTGTTGATGTTTAGATTACAGGAACAGGAGGAGGGACATGCCTAACAGCTATAGAAGCAGGAAATATCTACCGCATGAGTTATTAATAGTACTTATAGCTGTTTTAGAAACCATAGTGGGCTGAGCCCCGGTGGCGTAGGGGTTGTGCGCGGGACTGCGGCCCACTGGGATGGAGGTTCAATTCCGGCTCCCAGGAGCAAAGGCTGGACCTCCTACTCCCACCACCTGAGGGCAGTGATGGCTAAAAAAAAAAAAAGAAAAAAAAAAAAGAAACCATAGTGATGCAGGCATTGAATTGCTTGGCTGCTAACCAAAAGATCAGTCATTCAAACCCAATAACTACTTCTAATGCTAGTAAATTTTTATAGAACTATATTGTCACAGAATAAAAATGTGGCATTAAAATTTCCATTAAAATGTACATCCTTATGAATGCAGTGTGGCGGCATGGAGTGGGGAACCAGTGGAGGGTTCTGGGCACACAACCCTAATCCCAGCTACAGGGGCCTCCACACCAGAGAAGTTTGCCTTGAAGGTTGGCATTGAAACTGCAGCCTGGGTAGTGAGATATGCCTGACCAGAGCACATGAGAAAAAATGAAGAGGGAGAAAGAGAGAATGGAGTGCATCCTGGTCCACTGAGCCTTTAAGACAAGATCCCCAGCCGATGCACAGTCAGGATCATATGGCCAGCCCCATTATGAATATGGCTACCCTCGCTGATCCAAGGCCTTTTGGGGTCATCAATGGAGAAACAGGGTCAGGATTATACACTGTCTGACCCAACCACACCATGGCAAAATATTAAGGGTGTACAACAGAGCACGGAGTTCCAGATGGAGTGCCAAGGATATACTTTGGGGTCAGGATGTGGTACCCCATCTGACTCAGCCAGGGGACACTCCTAGAGGTCAAAGAACAGACCTTGAACTATTTACAGGTTTTTATATTGTTATTATTTTTGTTTTACATATATATATTGAACATTGGGTTTTTGTTGTTGTTATTGCTTTATTTTCTTTGGTTGCTTCATTTTAGGATGCCTTTTTTTGTACATATTGTTACCTCTGCAGATCTTTCTAGATAATATAGGCTGGATGAATAGCCTGGAGCTGAAAATGACTGGATTGGGGAGGAGGACATTGTGGAAGGGGAGGAGGGGAAAAGGAGGTGGTGTTGACCAGCCCAGGGATAAGGGAATGGCAATTGATTCAAAATCAGTGGCTGTGGATGTGAGAAGTCCGATAGGAACTGATCAAGAGTAATGTAACAGAGAGAAAATACTGAAATCCAAATGGAGGCTGAGCATGACAATGGGACAAGAGGAAAGGGAAAGGAAATAGAGGAAAGAACTGGGGGTAAAGGACATTTATAGAGGTTTAAATACAGGCATGTACATAGGTGCACAGATTTATAGATGAAGCTGGGGAAATAGATCAATGAGCATATACTTATAGGGTTAGTAGTAGGACAGGAGGTGGGCATTGGACCTCCACCCAAGTACTTCCTCAGTGCAAGAACATTTTGTTCTGTTAAATTGGCATTCCATGATGCTCACCTTCCCATCACAATCATTGAAGACAAATATGTGCATAAGCAAAGGTAGTGAAGAAAGTGGATGGTGCCCAGCTATCAAAAGATATAGCATCTGGGGTCTTAAAGGCTTGAGTAAACAAATGGTCATCTAGCGTAGAAGCAACAAAGTCCACACGGAAAAAGCACACCAGCCTGTGTGACCAGGAGGTGTCCAACGGACCTGGTATCAGGCATCAAAGAACTAAAAATTATATCATTATAAATTTATATCAATATAAATACAGATTGGGAACTCAAAGCCCATCAATACATGAAGCGACATTACATTACGAGGGGTTGCACAGAGGAGATGAGCCAGTTAAGGTACAGTGCAGTAAAAATGAAATATACAACTTTCCTATAGTTCTCAAATGCTTCCTCCCACCATCATGATCCCAATTTTATCAGACAAATCCAGCTAGACCAGGTGATGTACACTGGAGTCATAAACATGGGGAATTTAGGATAGATGCTCCCTCAGGACTAGTGATGGGAGTGGTGATACTAGAAAGGTGGAGGGAGGGCAGAGTAGAAAGGGGGAACCAATCTCAGGGATCTACATATAACCTCCTCTCTGGGGCATAGACAATAGAGAAATGAATGAAGGGATACATTGGACAGTGTCTGATATGAAAAAGTAATAACAAATTGTAAATTATTAAGGTTTCATGGGGAGAAAGGGAGGAGGAAGGGAAATATGGGGAGCTGGTACTGGGGGCTTAAGTGGAGGCAGAATGTTTTGAGAGTGATGATGGCAACAAGTGTGCAAATGTGGCCTCCATTCAATTGATGTATGGATTGTGATGGGAGTTTGTGAGTCCCCAATAAAGTGATTTACATAAAAAAGGGAGGGGGAAAGAGGAGCTTATGCCAAGGGCTCAATGAAAAAATATCTGGAAATGAATATGGCAACATGTGTACAAATATGCTTGATACAAATGATGTATTGAATGTTTTAAGAGCTATATGAGGCCCCAATAAAATCACTTAAAAAATGTTCATCCTTGGTAACTCTATGTGGGCCAGTTCTACTCAGTCTTATTGTGTTGCTATGAATTGGAATCAACTCAATAGCAATGGATTGGGTTGGGTTAATTAGGTTATTTACTTTGTTTCCACAAACTTTCAAGGAAAAGTCCACATTTTACATATTAGGAATGACAGTGGGGAAGCCAGATTCTCTTTGTGGAGTTTTTTTTCTCAATAGACTTATTGTTTCCATTAAAGAGATTTTTGTTTCCCCCACCCCCCTAGATCACAATACAGATGTATTAGGAATTAAAGTCCTTAGGGAAACAAGCATGTGATATTTACCTGAAACTGCAGGAGAGTCTATGGAGACTGGTTTGGGCTTGGCCAAAGTCAGTATAAATTACATTAGTCATGGTGGCATTTAGAATTAGAAAGTTGAAACTTAGAGAAAGGTAAAAGACAATTTAAATGGCTAAATGACCTGTGTGCATATATACTATAACTGTGTATCTGTTTGTGAGGATACTGCTAATCTTATCCCAGGCCAACTGCCCAGAGAGGAAAGAGTCGATATTATTTCCTGCCTTCTGGGAAGAGATTAGTTCTTAAGAAAGTGAAACTTAGATGAGAAATGGAAATGGAAACTTATTCCACAGAGGAGATCTTAAGATTAAATGTGAACGTAAGTAAGCATGTTTGGGAAGGGCAGTTATAGTTCAGAGGGAGCATTCTTGCCTTGATGAAAGAAAACCAGATTTGCTTCCCTGTGAGTGCGTCTCATATGCGGCCACTTTCTGTTACTGAATCCTTGAGTGCTGCGATGGGGTTGAACAAGTTTCAGTAGACTTCAGATTAATATGGACTAAAAAGAAGGACCTGGTGGACGACTTCCAAAAACCAGCCAATGGAAACCCCGGGTACCACCGAGTAGACTCTCAAAATCCTTATAGAGAAGATTAGTAGGGGAGATGATCTGTACTCATTTGAAGATGGAGCCCATGAACTGCAAATGAATCAGTTGCATTTTGTAAACCAGACTATTCCTATATTCTTCATTATATTCATCATTTCTTTTTTGGGGGGGTTGGGGGGGCATCACTGCCTCTGGTGGTCGTGGGAGCTACCCAGTGCTGCTCCTGAGAGCCGCTGTTGGATTTGAACTGCCAAGCCTGCGGGCCACAGTCCCACACTCAACCACTTACGCCACCGGGGTTCAGCCCCATCATCTTTCATGTCTTTCCCCCTTTTCAGTATTTTTTTCAAAGTGGGGTGATTGAACGACTTCCATTAAAATGACTTGGATGTTCAACTATAACTTCCTATTCTCACACTTGACTGATTCTAAGTATCTAGAGGCAGAACTTGTTGGTGTTAAGTGCTGTGGAGTCAATTCTGACTCAGAGTGAGCATCTGTACAACAGAATGAAACACTGCCTCGCCCTGCACCGTCCTCACAATGATTTCTATGTTTGAGTCGAATGTTGCCGTCATTGTGTCAATCTACCTTATCAAAGGCCTTCTTCTTTTTCTGCCCACTTAACTTACCATGATGGATTATGTCCTTCTGTAGGAACTGGTCTCTCCTGACAACTTGTTCAAAGTATGTGAGACTGAGTCTTGCCATCCTTGTTTCTACGGAGTGTTCTGGCTCTACTTCTTCAAAAGCAGATTTTTTTGTTCTTTTGGAAGTCCATGGTACTTTCAATATTCTTTTCCAACGGCATTAAAATACATCAATTCTTCTTTAGTATTTCTTATTCAATGTCCAGTTTTCACATGCATATGAGGCAATTGGAAATATGATGGTTTGGGTCAGGTGCACCATTCACCCTCAAAGTAACAACCTTGCTTTCCAACACTTCAAAGAGGTCTGGTGACCCATATTTACCAATGCAATGCCTATTTTATCTCCTGCCCGGTGTTTCCATGAACATTGACTATGGACCCAAGCAAGATGAAATAATTGACAACTTCAATCTTTTCTCTGTTTATCATGATATCAAGTAGTGAGGTTTTCTTTACATTGAGCTGTAAGCCATACCCCAAAATTTCAATCTTTGATTTCATCAGCCAATGCTTCAAGTCCTCATCATTTTCAGCAAGGTGGAACTTAGAAGTATGCATCTTGAACTCATATGAAAGACTAGTCCCGTATATACTACCGTTTGAATCACCAGCAGGAACTCAACTGTACATCCAGAACTGAGAAAGAGATTTGTGTTCAAAAAGGTGGCAGAATGATAAAGAAGAAGCTAGTGACGGCTGAAGGAGCTAGTCATGGCAGCTGCAACAGACAGACAGCCCAAGCAGAAGGTCAGGGTTTCAAGGTCTAGCTGTTAGAGCACATATGTAAATGTTCTTTCTGTTGCCAATTGCAGTTCGGATTGATTTTCATTGTAGGAGATAGTGATTTCCTACAGCCTTTGACTTTTTCTGGAGGAGAAATTTCTTCACTGCCTCATTTATTTTGCCACTAGATGAAACTGGGGGCTTCCAAACTGGACTCCTGCTGCATTCTTAGGAAGATGGCTTCTTTTGAGCTAGGAAACACATATTTACAGCCATTTGAGTAAGATCTCCTCTGGGCTTTCCATTCCACCTTCTCTAAGCAGCCCAATAGCTCCTCCCTAACATCATATCTGGAGCCAAAGTTCAAGATGGAAAAGTCCTGATCAGATGGTGGTGTGGTCCAGACAGGCCCTGCACACCATGGTCACCATGTTGGAATAATGGAGCTCCAGGAATAAGTGCTCTCTCCTTACCTCACACTTTTGTCACCCACCAGCTTCATAATTCTCTTTACATTAGTTGCTTCGTTATTACTATCCTGCACTAGCAGAAGTATTGCTTTTGCTCTTTGCTGTGCATGACAACGCGCAGTCCATATTGTAGTTAGGAAGGACAGTAAAACCACTCTGTGCTCTTAGATAGACCAAAATTAATAGGGTCATCCTGCCTGGTTTTGGTTCCCAAAGTAATAAAACCTGGAAAATTTCCTATAAACCTGGAACCACACCTCCTTTGATTTCTGTAATGCTGATTTCTAAAGACCTATCATTACTTTGTGAGAAAATTGGATTTTTTTTTCTACCATACCACAGATAGACTAATGTAAACTCAGCACACTTGATCATTTTGCCTGTCTTTAAATTCTTGGGTTTTTAGTTTGGTGAGTCAGTCTTTCTGAAGTCTGACACCTTCGCATGACATTTCCCCTTCCTTTTAAAAAAATGCTTCAATCTCTTGAGCATTCCTTTGACTTCCTTTCCAGCTCCCTGAGTTGTGCCCTGTGGAATCCCATCTACTGCACCAAGATCATTTCCATCCCATCCCTCTACCACACCCTCCCCTCGCCCCCCCAAAATGCCCAAACTAAAGAACACACTGTCATTGAGTTGATTTTGACTCGGGTATAGAGTTCTCCCGTGGGTTTCTGAGATGGTAACTCCTCAGGAATAGACAGCCTCCTTTCTGTCTCAGAGTGGCTGGTGGTTTTGAATTGCTGGCCTTGGGGGTAGCAGCCCAGTGCACAACACACTCCGCCATCTCCCAGTGGTCTGAAGCAAGAGCTAGGAACTTTTCTTGACTTCTCCTTTGTCCTCACTCTCCTCTGAAACGTGTCAATTCCCTCTCCTAAAAGGTTTTTACATCTGCTCATGGTCCATTTATAACACAGCCGTAAGCTCCTTCACTTTTGCTGTGTCTGTGTGAGTGTAAGAGTTCGACGTTTAAATATTTAATGCTTTAAAAAAAAGAACAGCACGGCTGAGCCCCGGTAGCGTAGTGGTTGAGTGCGGAACTGCGGCCGACTGGCTTGGCGGTTCAAATCCAGCAGCAGCAAGACTGGGCTCCCACTCCTACCAGAGGGCAGTGATGCCTTAAAAAAAAAAAAAAAAAGAACAGCACATCTTTATTGTGATGTAATTCACACAGCATAAAATTTGCCCATCAAAAGTTGGCTTATTGTGGGCTGAGCCCCAGTGGCGTAGTGGTTGTGCGCGGGACTGCAGCCCACTGGGATGGAGGTTCGATTCCAGCTCCACCGAGCAAAGGCTGGGCCTCCTACTCCCACCACCTGAGGGCAGTGATGCCAAAAAAAAAAAAGTTGGCTTTTTGTATGGTCACAAAATTGTGTAGCCATCTAATATTAGAACATTTACATCACCCCAAAAAAGAAACTGCATACTCACTAGCAGTCAATCATCGTCTCTTGCTTGAGTTTCTGAAACAGCCTCCCACCAAGTCATTAGTTTTAGTTCCTAAAATCTATTTTCTTCAAAGTGTTACAGGTGTTATTGTCACCACTGAACTTATTCTACAGTGATGGAAGCAAAACCTGTCATTTTTTCAGACACAGCTGCCATTCTGGACACCACGGTCAGCTGTGCCCATTTCCATAGACTGGGGCTATCTGAAATCTATTTTCAATATACAGCTGCAGTTAATTTGCTGAAGTCCAGATCTGATCATGCTCTGTCCTCAATCAAAAACCCTCCATAAGGCTATACTACACTAGTCTCCTGAAAAACAGCAAAATATTTTAAGATGTCTCCCAGAACCTTTAAAGATCTGATCTTCCTAGTCTAGGGCTAAAATGTATTTTAGAATGTTGCAGGAGCCCCCTTGGCAGACTGGTTACATTATGCTGTGATCTGCAAGAATGTTGCTAGTGCAATAGAGTAAGCTCCAGCTGGTGGTGACTCACTCATGTACGAAAGGTGGCAGGAGCCTGTGCTTCTGACTAAGGACTCTATCAGATAGAGAACTGCTTGGCAGGGTGTCCAAGGCTATACACCTTTACAGGAGCAGACCGCCCCTGGAGCCCAAGGCTTATTCCATAGCACCAGTGAGGCTCTTCTGCCCAAACCTGTCTAACCATGGGTGACTCCTGGTATTTGAAATGGTATTGTACTTTATGTTTTTTACAGCGCCAATAAATTCATTTGTCAAATCTGTTCTTCCAATTTACGGTTTAAGACTGTAATCTCAGAATAAAGTTTAGATATATGATTTGCTTTCTATTTAGCTCTTTGAAATGAACTCTATCGCACCTTGATATTTAAACACGCTAAACACACATGCATTTTTTAATGATATATAAAATGTTTTGCGGGCAGAGCCCCGGTGGCGTAAGTGGTTGAGTGCGGTACTGCACCCCGCGGGCTTGGCAGTTCAAATCCAGCGGCAGCTCTCAGGAGCAGCGCAGGGTAGCTCCCACAACCACCAGAGGGCAGTGATGCACGCCCCCAAAATAAAAAAATAAAAAAAGTAAATAAAATGTTTTGTTTCCTCTTTTCTTTTCTCCAAAGAAGGGGGATAAAGAGGGTAGAAGTTTTTACTGAAAATTAAGTTCATTGGGCTGAGCCCCCGTGGCATAGTGGTTGAGTGTGGGACTGCGGCCCACTGGCTTGGTGGTTCAAATCTAGCAGCAGCAAGGCTGGGTAGCTCCCACGACCATCAGAGGGCAGTGATGCCCCCCCAAAAAACCCCCAAAAAACAAACAACAACAACAAAAAAGAAAGAAAATTAAGTTCATCCTAGAAGCAAGGCTGGGCCTCCTACTCCCAGCAGGGGGTAGTGATGCACCCCCCCCCCCAAAAAAAAAGAGTTTCTTTAGGCTGAGCCCCGGTGGCATAGTGGTTGTGTGAGACTGTAGCTCACAGGGTTGGCGGTTCAAATTCAGCAGCAGCTCTCCAGGAGCAAGGCTGGGCCTCCTACTCCCACCAGGGAGCAGTGATGCCCACACAAAAAAGAAAGAAAATTAAGGACAGCAGTTTAGCCAACTTTATTCCTTAAAGTTAAGAGGAGGCAGTGCCCCAAGGAGGTCTCATACCACCTCATCAGACTCCACTTGGTGAATCTCATACAGTGTGTCCAGTATTGTCAGGTGCCTTTGCATGGCAGGGAGGTAAAGGCCATGCCAATACCAAAGCTTTTCTTTCTGGGGGTCGCCTTCCTTTATGGTCAATGCAGTCAGGCAATCTTCATAGGATGGAGCTGCCCTCAGAGCTAACACAAAAACTCATCAAATGTAAGTGACTCAGCCTTGGTGATGTTGTAAAGTTTCATCAAATGCCTTATCACTGGCCAGAATATTATCAGTGGTCAAGATCAGTGAACAGTAAGGACACAGCCATTGGTCTCCTCAGGCTGTTGCCAAGTCACTTTCTGGTTCTCAGCCTCTTTGTCATGTGTTTCCTTGGTCTTTGTCCCTAGGGGAAGCCAAGTCCACCTGTCACTGTCCCACTCTGTTGCATCATTTTGAGTCAGATGAGAAGGTATTCCATGGTTTGCGCACTGCACCTCACTGCTTCTCTGAGTCTCAGTGTCAGTCTCTGATGCATCTAGTCTCAGCAGTCTGTGCCTCTTCAGCCAGATATCTTGAATGTACTCTTCCCAAGGTCCTCTGAGTACCCCCTGAAATAGTGTTTTAGAACAGAGATGGTTAACAGGACCATGATGGAACATCAAAAATTTGATGGACCTCATGATCCATCCAAATTGTACTATGTATGTAGGTATGTCTTTCCCTTGCCCCACCTTTCTTGAAGAAAAGATAGATACAAATAGTTAGGTTCACTATATCTGGAAAAGAGCAGATTAACTATATATATATATGTATAGTTCTGTATATATATAGAATTATCATGTTCTGTGTTTTTAAAATTTAAGGAATAGGAAACATACTTTCTCTTTAAGAGTTTGAAGTGTCTAAAAATCATTCTGTCCCAGGTTTGTAGCCCCCGTTAGAAGTGAAATCCTTCTGGGACAGTACTGCTCTGTAAATATCCACAAACACGAGATGGAATATACTGGATGACAATCGTGACAGTGAAGACTTTGCGTCAAGTTGACTGGGTCTGAGTTCTCAGTGATCTGTCAGTTACTTCAAAGTCATGGAATCATGGGCATGTAATCAATTCTGGGTCCAGAATGACCACTAAGCTGAGTAGATTTAGAAGTCTGCAAGTTTTTACAGAAACAAAAGGTCTCAATTTGTCTCTCATAGAACAGCAAGTGAATTCAAACTCCTGACATCAGAGCTAGCAGCCAAAAATGTAAAACATTACACCACCAGGGGTCTTTGATTTGTGGGTTGAGACTTAGACGTAGCCAATGAAGAGATCATACAGAACAGGGGTTCTCAAGCTTCCTATTGCCACGATCCTTTAACACAGTTCCTCATGTTGTGGAGACCCCCAGCCATAAAATTATTTTCTCTGCTACTTCATAATTATAATTTTTCTACCGTTATGAATCACAATGTAAATATCTAAAATTCAGGATGCTTTTTCATGGTTACAAATCGAACATAATTAAAGCACAGTGATTAACCACAAAAATAAAACAAAATTATATATTGTGAAGTATTTCTAGCTACAAATAAATGAAATGTTGTCTTGAAGCATGGTATAGCATGGGTGACAGTCTTACTATAACAACAGTAGGTGTAAAAAGTCAAAAGCAGTGCAAAAGTTGAGATAGCTTCTTTTTCATCAGATCAGAAATTCTCTGGCAGTCTTTGCAAGAGCACAATGAAGACCACCTTCCACAACAAGTCTACTTCTGAATTTAGAATTGATAACCAACAAGCTGGAAAACCCTGTCTGGGATTTGAAAGAAGAAGGCACAACACAGTCTCAGACAGAACAGGACACAATACAAACACTTGAGTCAGAATTTGGCATTATAGGGAATTCCGTTCTCGCTGTATCAGTGTCAGTAAGTTCAAGGAACTCCTCTTGTGCTGTCTCAGGAACATCTTTAAGCTTCTGGCAAGTGCAAATAGGGTGTCAGGTAGATTTGGAAAGTATGAGGACATTTCGTCTGCAAGCCTATGCAAGTGTTTTTTCACAGAAATGATTGTAATTCTTTTGTCTGGTTCCACGTCAGGCTCCTCAATGAAAGCAGATAAGGTAAACGACATGTAAATTTCATTTTCATCCATATTTTTTTTTTTGCCAAAGCTGAAGCTTCATTTGGAATGATCGGATCTTTTCAGACAAATTGAGGCATGTTGCTTTTGGCCCTTGCAGTGATAAATTTAACTCATTCAAGATGGCAAAGTTGTCAACCAAAAAATTATTTTCTGAAGTTCATTTTTATCACTGAAAAGTGCTTCTAACTGCAGTCTTACTTTCTGATTAAAAAACGTTTTGAGTTCATCATGAAGCTCAAAAACACACCTTAAACCTTTTCCTCTTGACAACTGTCTCACTTTAGTGTGAAACAGCAGAGCATCATTTGGTGCATCCAACTCGATGCACAGTTGTGAAAACAGTTGACTGTTTAAAGTGCACATCTTGTGCTCGCTTCGGCAGCACCTATATTAAAGTGCGTGTCTTTACGAAACTGACAGAAGCTGTGATGCTCTTCATTTCTTTTTGTAGTTCTTGTGGCAGCATTTTTGTTGCTATATTTGCCAGTGATTCATACAGTGCATTCCATTCAGTTCCAAACACTGAAGTCCAATTGACATGCTAGTATAGCTTGAGCACCATCTGTGCAAACACCATAAACCTTTTCCCTAAAGATATTTTTAAAATTTTTTTACCCTCACCCTTCTCAAGAGATCTTATGTTCTTTCAGAAATTAACCAACTGTGTCAAATGCATCACGTGCAGTAGTTGTCATTTGCAAAAAAGAAACTCATCTTGAAAGTGGCCATCATGAATAGACCTCACGTAAAACAGTAACTGTGGACAGTTTGCAACATCTATAGATTCATCACACTGGATGCTAAATATCAGAAGTGGAGCAGATTTAATTTTCTTGATTACCTGATCAAAAATATCAGCAGGCATATCATCTATTCTTCTGAAGACAGTGTCATTAGATAAGGAAATTGCATTCAATTTCATAACAAATTTGTCTCCAATCATAACTCAAACAATGTCTTTGGCTGCTGGCAACAGTAAACCCTCAGCAATGGTGTGAGGTTTCATAGCTCTGGTGATTCTGAGTGCCACCAAATATGAAGCTTCAATGGCTGCTCTGTTTTCCTTGTGGTACTTGCCACCGGTGTCATGTCTGGCTTTCTTGAGTCTATCAGCTTTGCTTCTAAGGTATTTGATATCCTTGCCAGCAAAGCGTGGGTATTTGCTATCAAAATCGTGTTTTAGTTTGTTTGGCTTCATAGATTCAGCTGATAGAACTTGACAACAAATAACACATTGTGGTTACTCAACTCCTGCTACAATTCCTGTTTAAAATTTTTTTGCTTTTGTTCGTTTTTCCTGCTATAATTCTTGAGGTCAAACCATACTGTAAAAAATCCTCACTATATTTTCTTTTCTTAACAATCTTCTCTCTACAATCCATCATCATGGGATAGTTTACTAATGAAAATAACATATAACAATAATACAAAAGATGATATATGGCACAGTTCAGTCAATATAGTTCATTAAAGTTTCTCATGATTTACCTCTCTGTGTTGATGCTGTTGTTTTTACATACCTGTTACTATCACAACAGGGCGTAGTATTCACATCAATCACAGTGGACTATAAAAAGAATGATCATCATTGAGATTAAGTTCCCATGGTACAGATTTTTTTTCTAGTAGTTGATGATTTTACAGTATATGATTTTACATTTACCCAGTAATGATAATTCATCAAGTGTCATTTTGCCTCCAATACTGCTGCTTTCAACACAGTAGCTGCTTTTAACATAGTAGCTGCTCTTCACACAGTAGTTGATCTCTCCAACTGCACAGTAGCTGTTCTCTACACATGTGTAACAGGTCTGCATAAGTACATTATGGCACCAACCCTGTCACATACACCTGTATTTGTACAGGGTGTATGTGATGGGGTTGATGGGATGATGTCATCATGCTAGGTACTCATCTGTGGATGTATTTGCATGTGGGCAGACTCAGCTGGAGACAGATAGAGGAATAGTGTCTTGGTTCCTAAGACCCTTGGAAATATGTGTTTTCTGATGGTCTTAGGTGATCCCTATGAAAGGGTCATTCAACCTCCAAAGGAGATGTAATCCCCTGGTTGAGAACCGCTGACCTAGAGGGTGTTTCCAGTTCCCAATAAAAGTGGATCTCATGGAAAAACTTGCTTGTTTTTGGGCTAGGTCTGGTCCCTGCATCTGCCTTATCAACCTCCAGTTCTTTGATCTCGAACCAATCGTCTGCCACACTGCCTGCCAACACTAGGTGCCATCATTAACTTCCCATCTGACCTGCGGACCTTGGATGAACCAGCATTTGCAACTGCAAACCTCATCTGCCAAATTTGGACTCATTCTTATTGCAATAAGAAGCGAGTTGTCAGTTCATCTCCGTATCTTGAGTTCATCAGTCTTTGTGGGTCCTGCGTTCAGAGAAGTCACCAGCCTAGCATCTGTCATAAAAATTTAGAACTTGTCTACTTCTACAGCTGTGTGGGTCTTTTCTTTAATATATATACTTAATATTATATATATATATATAAATGGAAGTGTGATTAGATAAATATTGGACCGCTAAACACACGTTTAGTGATTCAAACCCAGTAGTCACTCTGCAGAAGAAAAATGAGGCTGTTGTCCTATAAATATTGAATAGGCTTGAAACCCTATATTGGATTGCTGTGAGCGAGGGAAGTTGATCGCAGTGGGTTTGGTTTTGGCTATGCTCCTCTACAGAACTCAACCTACAACAACAAAAAACAACAACAGTTAAACTCGATTGTGTGTGTGTGTGTGTGTGTGTGTGTGTGTTGGGAGCACAGCACAGGTGTGGATATTAGAGAGAAGAAAAGAGAAGGAGAAGGGAGAGAAAAAAACCTGTGAGGAGGAGTATAATGTCAGTACAAATAGCAAGGCCTGGGAAAACCGTGTAGTATCTACAGTCATCATTATCTGGGCCACTTGCTCCTTGACAGGAAGGGCCTTTTTTATGTTCATTTTTGAAGTCCCAGGCAAGTTATAGGATTGAGAACAAGCAGTGGTTGAATGAGTAGTTTTAAAAGGACCTCATAGCTATTGATGTGTCTGTGCTTGGTTTATTCTTTAGTCTCTTCTGTTTTGTGTCAATTGACTTGAATCACCTTAGTAATATAAGTGTTGTGTTGGCACTTGAGAGTACATATGAATATATTTTTTGTCCAGCTTATCAAAATGTAGCTTCTTTGTGCTTCTTATTCTTCTTGTTAGGTGCTGTAGAGTCAGGCCCAACCCGAGGTGACCCTATGCACAAGAAAAGAAAATACTGCATGGAGGCTGAGCCCCGGTAGCATAGTGGTTGCATGGGGCACTGCGGCCGACTGGCTTGGTGGTTCAAATCCAGCAGCAGCAAGGCTGGGCCTCTCACTCCTACCAGAGGGCAGTGATGCCTAAAAAAAAAAAAAAAGAAAATACTGCATGGTCCTCCTGCGCCACACTTGGCCTTGTTCCTATATATGAGCCCATGGTCATGGCCGCTCTGTCAGTCCATCTCATTGAGGGCTTTCTGCTTTTTTGCTGCCTCTCCACTTTACCATGCATGATGTCCTTCTTCATGGACTGGTCTCTCCTGACAACATGTCCAAAACGCATAAGACAAAATCTTGCTATCCTTGCCTCTAAGGAGAACTCTGGCTTACCTTATTGCAAGACCAATGGGTTTTTCCTTTTAGCAGTCGATGGTACTTTCAGTATTCTTCTCAAGGCCTGACTTTCACATGAATTATGAGGCAATGGGGAAAACCATGGCTTGAGTTAGGCACACCTTAGGACTCAAGTAACATCCTTGCTTTTCAAGACTCAAAGAACAGCATATTTACCTAGCACAAGGCATTGCTAGATCTCTTCACTGCTGTAGATTTAAGCAAGACAAAATCCTTAACAACTTCAACCTTTTTTCATTTATCATTATGTTACCTAGTGGTCCAGTTGTGTGGGTCTTCTTTACACTGAGTTGTAATCCATACTGATGACTGAAACCCCTGATATTCACCAGAAAATCTTCAATTTCTCACGTTCAGTAAGCAAGGTGTGTAATATGCATGCTATCAAGTTGTTACTAAGCCTTTGTCCAATCTTGATGACACTCTTCTTCATATAATTCACCTTCTCTGATGCTTTGCTCAGCATGTAGATTGAGCAAATATGAGAGGATACATCCCTGACACACACCTTTCCTGATTTTAAACCATGCAGTATTCTCTAGTTCTTTTTGCACAAGTGCCTCTTGATCCATGTACAAGTTCCACATTAGCACAATGAATTGTTCTTCAATTCTCATTTTTCTCAGGTTATCCATAGTTGACTATGGCACACACAACCAAATGGCATAGTCAAACACAAGTAAATATCTTTCTCTTATTCTCTGCTTTGTACCAAGATCCATCTGACATCAACAATGATATCCCTTATTCTACATCCTCTCTAAATCCAGCCTGAACTTCTGGAAGTTCCCTGTCCATGTATCACTGCAATCGCTGTTCCATGATCCTCAGCAAAACTTCATACCACCATGCATTATCAATGATATTGTTCTATGGGTTGAGTCCTCTGTGGGATCATCTCTCTTTGGAGTGGACAAAAATAAGGAGTTTTTTCAGTCAATTGGTCAAGTAGCTGTCATCCAAGCTTCTCGTCATAAATGAGTGATTCCTTCCACTGTTTCATCCACTAACTGAAACATTTTAATTGGTATTCCATCAAGTCCTCAACCTTGTTTCTGGCTCATGCATTCGGTACCACTTGAACCTCTCCCTTCAGTTTCGTATTTTTCATATGCTCACTCCCGAAATGCTGAACTGTCAGAAAGGTATTTTTAGTCCAGTGACTCTGTGTATTCTTTCCATTTTATCTTGATGCTTCCTTCTTCCTTCAATGCGATCTTCATGCCATGCAAGTAAAAACTATATAAAGTGCCCTTCTTTTCACACCGCTCTAGATTCACAACTCACAGTTTCTTTTCTGATAATCAGTTCTGTTTATTTTAAGTCATACCTTTTCTTGGCAAGCATCAGTGTTGTTTTCAAATAGAACGTAAAACTTCTTTTCTATGTGTGACTGTTTTAAGAAATTACAACAGCTCTTTGGGACAAAGATGAGTTTTTCTAATCCCCTGAAGAATTACTGTCTTATCTGAACACTCAATTCTACAGTTTTGAGGATTTCAAGGGAATTTGAATTATGTTCAGATTATATGCATAAAAGTTATCTAAAGAACTAGATTAATGGGGACTAGGCTTCAGTTCACATTATGACATGGATTTCAAATGAGCTTATCTACATTGTAGAAGGGAATCCCTGAGTGTACTTATGATGAATATGTTTGCCTGATAATGATGTCATGTCTCTAAAGGCACCTTGAGAAAGGTTTGAGACATCCTTCTGAAAAACCAGCAAAACCTTGTGCAGCATCGGTCCATTATGACACAAAAGCGTCACTCTGAGTTTGAATTGACTTGAAGGCTTTTCTAAAGTATAAACACAAGATTAGAATCAGACTAATTTAGACTTTAGCCCTAGCTCCATCAGTTTGTAGGCACACAACTTTGGGCAAGTTATTTATCCTTTATATTTCTATATTTTAAATATTGGAGTAACATTTAGTCAGCAGAATTCATTGAAATACAGGACACAATCATTCAATGAATGTCAGTTATTGTCATGCCAACATTCCCAATGATTGTAGTTTCACAGAAAATAAATGACCACTGGCTCTTTCAAGCAGAAACTGGCTCTTTCAAGCAGAAACAAGTTATTTGTATCACTTGTGAATTTGCTAGAGTCTTGGTGAACCCAGTGTATAAATTACCTAGCCGAAGGAAAGCGAAAATCATGCAGATTCTGTGAGGCCTGCACTGCCATCTGCCCTATGCACAAGTGATACTACCATGGCCCGGGTGTGGTTGCCTCTGTGGTCTCTACAAGCAGGATGTTGCTGCTCACTGCTATTGGGTTGGTGAAGCCCATGCTGTGTGTATGTATCTCAGCTGCAAGGGAGACTGAGAAATGGGCGTCTTCATCTCGATTGGTATCCTGGGGACTTCCCCAAACATAAAAAAGAACAGAGATACTCAGGCTTGGTAGTCAAAAATATCCAAGAGTGAATAGCACCTCACCAAGAAGCAAAAATTGTGGAGATCAACTTGAACCTGCATTCTAACACACTCATAGCCAACCATCAACCAATTTATCTGCTTCACCTTCAACATTTATCCAAACCAGGACCACTTCTTCTCACATTCACCACTACCAGTCAAGTTCAAGCCCTCATTATTCTTTGTCTGGATGATTATTTTTTAATCTCGCACAAAGTTTTGCTATGCACCTCTGGGTATTAAATTAGAAGAATCATGTTTTCCCATTTCGTTCAGAAACCAAGGAGAAAAATGTTATATAAATAGTGATTAATTGGGCTGAGGCCCGGTGGTGTAGTGGTTGTGCGCGCGACTGCGGCCCACTGGGACGGAGGGTTCAATTCCAGCAGTGGGGCTTGGCCTCCTCCTCCCACCACCGGAGAGCAGTGATGCTGCCCCCCCCCCCCAAAAATAGTGATTAATTAAATAAGGTGACACTTCTTTGTTGTTAGGGAACTTAGTCTATAGTGCTGTAGTAAATCAGAATAATAGGATCAGTTAAAGAAAATCTGAAAATATCAGGAGCTGTGGCTGTCCTGGTGACCTTGATATGGAAGAAAATAGCAGCTTTCAAAACACAACTAAGTGTTCAGTAGTAAATAATTAGCTCACAGAGCTTATGATATAACCAAGGGTAGTAGTTACACAATTTCACATCAACTTGATAAATAAGTACAGGGATAGAGTCTGGCTTGCCAATCAGGTCACAGCCTCATGACGCCTCCTGTGGACATGGTCTTCTCAGGAGGATTCTGAGAACTTCCTCTCTTTCTCCCTGGGGGTGAGTCCCATTCTCTCTCTGCTTCACCTCGCTGTTGAGGAGCCCATGGAGAACCACGGCAGCCCTGAGAAGCTTCCACCGCCACTGGATCCACAAGACTTTCCACTCACTGGCCTGTGATCTTCCTGCATTCAGCATCACTGCATGGCTGCATTAGTCTGGCAGGACTTATGGACTAGCATAGGACGTATGGGCTAATATCAGACTTATGGACTTGATCTAGTCTGGACTGGGATGTTGTCTCAATATACATCTTTGATATGAAGCTCTCACTTACACACATCCTCATACGGATGTCCTTGGCTTTGTTTCTCTAGTTAAACCAGGCATCACTGCCCTCTGGTGGTGGTGGGAGCTACCCAGCCTTGCTCCTGTGAGCTGCTGCTGGATTTGAACTGCCAAGCCCGTGGGCCGCAATCCTGCACTCAACCACTTACACCATGGGGGCTCAGCCAAGCCAAAGGTCTTAATGTGTAAGTATAATTTATTACAATTGCAAATGTCTCCCAGATGAGAAAACGGTGAGCAAAAAGAGGAGAAAAATCTTAACTTTGCAGGGATAATTAAAAACTAGGATTTGCTACACAAGTATTCACAGAAATTAGATTTTTAAAAAGGAAAAAAATAACCCTGAAACCATTAAAGCATTCATTATAGGAAAATGAAAAAAAATGATGTGCCCATAAAAAATACTATAGCCAGGAAAGAGACTGGAAAAGAATGAACTATGTACATCTATGTCCTTCAATATGATTAAACCTCTAAATATGTTGAAAAAAGTTGCAGAACAATTGGTATATGTATATAAAGTTTGAAAACAAAAAACTTATTGTAAATAAAAGGAAAATGAGGGCTGAGCCCCGGTGGTGTAGTGGTTGTGCGCAGGACTGCGGCCCACTGGGATGGAGGTTCAATTCCAGCAGTGGGGCTGGGCCTCCTACTCCCACCACCAGAGAGCAGTGATGCCAAAAAATAAGATAAAATAAAATAAAAGGAAAATGAATATCTACAAATTTCTGAGTAGAAATTACCTCCAAAATACAGAGATGTTTCTTAGAGAGGGGCATAGTGAGCCTGCAAAGTATTGGTAATGCCGTTTTCTTAAGCAAGGTAGTGGCTACATGTCAGTTGGTTTTATTGTAGATTTTAGAAGACAAATTCCATATACTTTTATTATGAAACTCTTTTCCTGATGTAAACATAAAAATGTAAAAAAAAAAGTGAAACATAAAATATCTAAGTCATACACATCCTGTAGGACAGAACAGAATTGTACTTATGATTTCTAAAACTATTTTTATGGGAGCAGATATCCTCACTTGTTTCCAAGAGAGTACCTGGTGGCTTCAAATTGCTTTGCAACAATCTGCACCAATTTGCCAGATATGTGAGAGAAGCCATCTTGAAGTCAAACTACTCAAGTCCCCTGGAGTAGAGAGGAAGTAGTTCCATCAAGTCCTGCCCAAAGTGCGGAATCATGAACACATCAATAAAATGTTGCTTCTGTTTGCTTTTGTATCCATTTGTCATCAACGATATCAGGAGTCAATTGGTCCACTGATTTTGATTTTTGTTCTTTGATACCTGATTGTTTCAGCACCTTATGATCGCACAGGTAAGTGATCTTCTTTTATGGTGGGTTTTGTTGCTTCTGAGCTAGATGGCTGCTTGTTTATGCTCAAGCCTTTAAGTCCCCGGATGCTCTATCTTTTGAAGAAACAATGGTACCCAGCTAACAAATGATTGAATGCCTGGAATCTCAAAGATTTGAAGATAATTGAGTCACCATTCAGCGCAGAAACAGCAAAGTCCACATGCAGGAAGCACACCAGCATGTGTGATCAAGAGGGGCCGAAGGGAGCAGATATCGAGCACCAAAGAACAAGAATCACATCATTACAAAGGAGGAGGAGAGCAGGGTGGGGACCTCAGGCCCACTGGTGGGTAATTGGTCACCCCTTTACAGGGGAGTTACGGGGAGGAGACAGACCAGTCGGGGGGCAGCCAGGCAGTGATGATGCATACAAGTTTCCTTTGGTTCCTGAAGCCTTCCTCCCCGTCCCCCAACCATCATGGTCCCAACTCTACCTTGCAAATCCAGATGGACTGGAGAAGTCACACTGGCATAGAGGGGAGCTGGAGATATGGGGAGACCAGGATGGATGGGCCCCTTTGGACCAATGGTTAGAGTGGAGATACTGGAAGGATGGAGGGAAGGGGGGGGTAGAGAGACGGAACCAACAGCAAGGATATATACACAAGCTCCTATTTGAAGGATGGGCATCAAAGGAGTAGGTTGGGGGAGAGGTCGGGCAGTGGCAGTGTACGATATGAAAAAACAATAACAATGTATAAAGTATTGAGGGTTGGAGGGGAGGAGAGGCCAGGGGAAGAGGGGAAGGAATGGAAAAGCCGATATTAGGGGCTTAAGGGAAAAGGTGGACGACTGGAGAACAATAATAGAAGTGGACATGTGAGGGTGCTTGACGAATATGCTTATTTATATATTGTGAAAAACAATGGATGAGCCCCCAATAAAATGATTGGAAAAAAAATGTTGCTTCTATTGGCAGTTTTTCATACAGAATTGATCATCAAAACAAGGTGGTAAGGAGAAAGCATACTTTTATCCTGAAGAAAGATGAAAAGAGAAAGATTTTCTCCAGATTCAAAAGAGATTTCCTGTTGCCTAGTAAAAGACTAGTGAGGGTGTCAACCCTGCCTTCACTCTCTCACCTCCTCCCCCCTTGTGGGAAGGTGAGATTGGTGGCAGAAGGCTGCAAAACAGCCCCAGGAACTCAGGGACAAGGGAACAACAAATGAACTAAAATCAATGGAGAGAAGGGTGAAGGATGCCTAGTGGGACTTAATCAAGGACAATGTAGCAGCGAGGAATTGCTAAACCCGGAAGACGGCCAAACATGATGGTGGGACAAGAGGAAAGCAAAAGGAAATAGAGAAAAGAACTATGAGGTAAAGGACATTTATAGAGGTCTAAATACAGGAATACACATATGTAAATATATATATATATATAACAGGAAGGGGATAGAACTATGTATATATATATATATATATATTAAGAATTAAGGTTGTAGATGGACATTGGACCTCAAGTAACCCCTCAACACAAGAACGCTTTATTCTAACAATTTGGCATTCTGTGCTGCTCATCTATGTAACACGATCCTCCAAGACAAAATGGATGCACGTGTAAATGTGGTGAAGAAAGCTGATGATTCTCGGCCATCGAAAGATACAGCATCTGGGGTCTTAAGGACTTGAAGATAAACAAGTGGCCATCTAGCTGAGTAGCAACAAAGACCACATGGAAGAAACACACCAGCCTGGGAGATCATGAGGTGTGGATGGGATCAGATACCAGGCATCTAAGACCCAGAATAAAATCATACCCAAGGCAAATGGGGGGAGGCATGAAGTGGACACCCAAAAGCCATCTGTAGACAAGTGGACATCCCCTCACAGAGGGGTCAGAGGGAAGAGATGAGCCAGTCATGGTGCAGTATGGCACTGATGAAACACACAACTTTCCTCAAGTTCTTTGGTGTACATTTCCCACACTATCATGACCTCACTTCTACCTTACAAATAGAATTAGACATCAATATGCACACTGCTACAGACAAGCACCTGCAACACAGAAAATCCAGGATAGGTAAACCACGCTGGGCCAATAATGAGAGTAGAGAAACCAGGAGGATTAGGGGAGGACAGGGGAAAAAAAGGGGGAATAGATCACAAGGATCAACCTATAACTCCTTCTCAGGGGGACAAATAACTGAAAGATGGGTGAGGGATGATGGAGGATGATGTAAGATATAAAAATACTAATCAATAACTTATCAAGGGTTTGTGAGGGAGGGCAGGCAGGGGAGGGAGGGGGAAGAAATGGGGAGCTGATAACAGGGGCTCAAGTGGGAAGAGAAAACTTTGAAAATGATGATGGTAACATATGTGCAAATGTGCCTGACACACTGGATGAATGTATGGATTGTGATGAGGTGTAAGAGCCCCCAATATATTTTTTTAAAGCAATAGGAGGGGCTGAGCCCCGGTGGTGTAAGTGGTTGAGTGCGGGACTGTGGCCCATGGGCTTGGTGGTTCAAATCCAGCGGTGGCTCTCAGGAGAGCGCTGGGTAGTGCCCCCAACCACCAGAGGGCAGTGATGCCACCACCAAAAAAAGCAACAGGATACCATCATATAAAGAGAAGTAAACATGACGCCTTCTCTTCACTAAGAGTTTGAGACTCTTAAAAACTAGCAACACAAGAATCCAAGAGATTTTCTACCAGCCTTCTAGGCTAGGTGCTCAATCATAAATTTTATTATAGAAATTAGGTATTTTAGTTTAGCCAGGGCATGAACTCATTCCACTAGCATTGTCCTTAACTTCCCAGCAAGGAATAAACTTAATTCTTTTAAAGCAGATTTGAAAAGGTAGAAGCATTTTTAAAAAATCATTTCATTTGCTCTTTATTGTTAGGCATTTTTACGAGGAGGAAATTAACGTGATCAGCAAATCCTAGAAAGACAGTATTTCCTTTTCCTTCTTTCTGCCAACAATCCTATAATCCTTTTAAAAAGAGGGTCATCACAGTACGTAGATATTATCTTTGTTCTCCAAAGTGGTGATTAGTAGTGATTTTATTCTTTAGTAGTAGAGATTTTGGCAAGGCTACCTCCTTGTGGGCGCTCTGGTGGGGTTGTGAGTTGGGTTGTGAACTGCCAGGGTGGCGGTTTCAAACCACCAGTAGTTCCACAGGAGAAATATGAGGCTTTCTACTCACATAAAAACTTACACTCTTGGGCTGAGCCCCAGTGGCGTGGTGGTTATGCGCGGGACTGTGGTCCACTGGGATGGAGGTTCGATTCCAGCTCCACGGAGCAAAGGCTGGGCCTCCTACTCCCACCACCTGAGGGCAGTGATGCGCCCCCCACCAAAAAAAAAACTTACACTCTTTATGTAAATGGTGGAACAATTTGGGAAAAGATATTGATAATGACTGTATAATAAGAAGAGTATAATCAGTAGCTATGATTTATTCATGTAGAAGGTGCTGGATTAGAGGATGCTTTGTCATGTATATTTTGGCCACAGTTAAAAACTAACAATTAGATGAATAACAATGAGTACAAGGAAGAAGAAAATGTTGCAGCATTGTGGTGATCATTGTACAGCTCTTCTTGATAGGATTGAATTATTGAATTGTATGCCATGTGGAAGAAGTTAAAAAACAAAACAAAACCAACCTTACGTTCTTGGAAACACACTGGGGCAGTTCTGTTCTATCCTACGGGGTCACTATGAATCTGAATTAACTTGACGGCAGTGAATTTCTTGTTTTAAGTTGACATCATTTTAGCAGGGCCTTGCCTGTGGACCAATGATAGATTGCTAAAGGTGCTGCAAGCTTGGTAAGCTTTTGTGCATCAAAGCTTTCTGCAATAGCCAAGTGAGAGACCAGAACGTCCTTTAAAACATGCCTTCAAAACGAACAAATAAACAAAATGAGATCCAGTGGAGGAGATGAAGCCCTGGTAATACAATGATTATGCTGCTGACCCAAAGGTTGGAGGACTGAACTCGCCCAGGGGCTCTGTAGGAGAAAAAGCTGGCGATCTGCTTCCATAAAGACTTCAGCCACAGAAATCCTACAGCACCTTATGGTGCCATAGCCATTATTGCTTAGTTAGCTGCCGGGTAAGTGAGCGAGGCCATCATGAACCTTTTATAGCCCCAGTCAAGCTACCCTATAACTTCAGCTATCTACCTGATCTCAAGAAATTGAGGTCAATTTGGCTGAACTCAGCCAAAATTGCACAATACGAGCAAATAAATGGCTCCTGGATTTCAACCGCTGAGGGTTGAGGTGGTTTGTTATGCAGCGAATGAAAATAAAAATTGAGAGTCAGCTATAAATTATTGTGGAATAAAGTCTGGGTTATTTTCAACAGTTAATTTGTTTGCAGGTGATAAAATTCAGAGAACGAACTTATTTTTCTTTGCAGAATTAATGTAAAGTGCTTTCCTCTGAGAGCAAGTGACTGAACAGCCAACGGTCCTGAGATGGTTTCTGACTGCGACGTCATGTTATAAGAGACTGATTCAAACTGAAACTCTTAACAAGAGATACACATCAAAGGGTCCAGGCATGTTGTCAGTGGCTATGGTTTCATGACAATCTGGCACACTATGGAAGGAAATGCTGCCTGGTCCTGTGTAGTGAGGGAGAGGATCATCATGATTCTTGGTTGATTTTTTAAAAAATAGTTCACCAGGCCTTTCTTCCTGCTCCAGTGTAGTCTGAAAGAACTTCTGGAACCTGCTTAGAAGCATAGCAACATATATGCCTCATGTTCAGATGGGACGTGGCTGCATGTGGCTATTCATGAGGTGTTTTATCAGGAAATTGAGTCTGGATATCCTGCATGCAAGGTAAGAATTCTATCACCGAACCACCAGTGTTTTGTGCCTATATGTTGCCTATATGCATAGCAACCAGAGTTGCCTCTATGTTGCAGCGCACATCTCCCACAGCATTTCGACTCTCTCCTTAATAATTATCCTCAAATCTCTAGGAAATAGAGCATCAGTATTTATATCCATGCATTTACACTCATTGGTATTACAGAGAAAGGAGAAGCTACCGGACAATGAGCCCCTCACTTTAGTCCCTGCTTTCTGAAATAGAAAAGTGACTCGTCTTCTCCAAAATAAAGAATTAGAAAAATAACTTGTGTGATCCTTAAATCATTTATATAAAAAAGGATGGCACAAATTTGAAAGATAAAGTAAGAGAAAGCCCGTAGGAACTGGGCATCCCTTGGTTTCCCTCTTCCTCCTACTTCCTTTAGGAACACAGATGTAACGTGTTCACAACCCACTCCTGTTCAGTGTGATCTTCTCTGATCACCTACTGCTCCATTCTCCCCACTTCCAGCCATACTATTCATCATCTCCAAACACTACCGCACGTGCTTTTACACTTTAGCTCAAACATTTGCCCTACCTTTAATAGAAGTTTAGCCATTTAACGAATCTTCATGCTTCTGGTAAATGTAGAAATATAGAACATATAAATATTATCCATCTTTTGAAGTAGTAAAATTCACCAATCTGCTCTGCAGACCTGGTGAACTTGTCATTATAAAAGTTGGCAAGAAGCCTTGACAATGTTTAAGCACAGCCGTTCAGTGCTCAACAGCTAATTAGAAAGTTGTCAGTTTGATCCTAACAACCACTCTGATTCTGTGACGATTATAGTCTTGAAAAGTCTGAGGTTTGTCCTATCGAACTGCTGTGACTCTGAATCTACTTGGTGGCCATAGGTTACAACTGTATAAAGGGAAGCAGTTCGAAACCGGTATGGGAGAAAAGTTCTGGCCACCTGTTCCCGTGAAGGTGACTACACACCAACACATGCAGTTACCATGAATCAGAATCCACTTTACGGCAACTAAAAACCATAACAAACTCCAGCTGGTCACTACATATGATTAAAAATAGAGAGTAAAATACAGACTCGTCTTACAAGAAGGACAGTATGGGTTGCTGAGTTGGGGCTTTTAGGAGGAACGGGTAAAGTTTAATCCTCGACAATGACGAATAAAGCCCTTTTTCCTGCGTGTACGATGTTTTA
>PVJH01024129.1:0-33624 GCA_004026705.1 Nesogale talazaci | reverse complement strand
GCACAACCACTACGCCACCGGGGCTCAGCCCCATAAAACTTATTTCTAATAAACCCCTGTGCTTGTTCTATGTCCTCCTTGATAGAGGAAAATCTACCAAGATGACTTCTTGGGAATCCCTTCTGAGCTGACTGCTCTGATTTGAGTTTCATCGGCCCAGCCTATCCCTCAGCTTGGATTGGACTTTTTTTCCCTTGGAAGTACCTTATTGAGACTAAGACAAGTGTATTATTACCAAAGAACTTGTCTGCACCCTCCTTTAAGGACAAAGGCCTGCTTCAGCACATCCTGTCTGCATGTATGAACTGAGATTCCAGCAGCCATACCCCTTGTCTTCCCCTTATAGGTGACTAGCCTTTCCCCCTAGGTGCTTCTGGGTGGACAGAACCTCCAAGTCTTCAGTTGGTAGCTGAGTGGGATTACTGTGTGCATCAGCAAGGGGACCCTAGATGGCACAATCTGAGAAGCACCGAGGATCTTAACCCCTCATGGGGGAACCTCCTGCTGCAGGCGCTGGCTCAGCTTCCCTGTTCTTAGATGAACTGGATTCTACAGTTGTGTACTTTCAGCGACCTTAAGGCAGTGATATTCAAAGAGAGCCTGAAGGTGCTAAGATGGATTTTAGCTATGGTCACTTAATATGTATTTCATATAACATTTGTGTGGGCCAAGAAATCAGACCAGTGTAATAGAAGACTTCTCTGAAACATGCGGGAGATTTGGGGCTCAGAGCTATGCTGTCTAATACTGTAGGCTGTAACCACAGGGGACTAAAGAGCACTTCCTCTGTGGCTGCTCCTAATTGGGATGTGTGGTAAGGATAGCTTATATAAACAAACGACTGCCCAAACTCATTGCCCTCACGTGAACTTCAACTTATGGTAACTTCAACTTATAGGACAGAGTAGAATTGCTCCACACGGCTCCCGAGACGCTGCATCTTTCTTCCAGGAACAGCCATGGGATAGCGGATCAGTGCTTAGCCCATTGTGCCACCAGGACTCAGTAACTTGTACATCATGGTTTTTTGGTTTTTTTTTTGCATCATGTTTTAAAGGTTAGCTTAACAAGACATGCAAAGTAACTCATTCATGATTGTTTACTATTCCCTACGTGTTGAAGTGCTTTGGGTAGAGGGGGATAAATCAAATGAGGCCTGGTGGCACAGGGTGTCATGAGTTGGACTGACACTTGCAGGGCAGCAGTTCAAACCTGCCATTCGCTTCCTGGGAGCAAGGTGAGACTTTCTGCTCCCATAAAGCATTACAGCCTCGGAAATCAAAAGTATCCTCCAAGGTTGCTGTCAATTGGATCAACTCTATGGCAGTGAGTTTGACTTTGCTTTTCTGATTGAGCAAAATGTACTCAAATTCACTTTACCTGTTTCTTTGCACTTTCCAAAGTGGGTCTGCTAGAAATCCGGAAACTGTATTATGCAAGTCCAGTTGTTTTTCTATTGAGCCATGCGGGGCCTGGGTTTCCTAACCCTCATTGCCTGTAGAAGGTCCCCTTTTCCCACTAGAGGGAGATGCCTTCCAGCTCGGGAAGTCTGGTTCTGAGCCTGTACATTTCATTACTTCTGCAGAGTGGGGCTCCGGTCGGGGGAGGTGGGTAAGAACTCAGGCTTTCCCTTTGTTTGCATGCTGCCTACTCCAGACACTGCATCTCTGCGCTGGGAAACCCGCACAGATGAGACGAGCGCTTTCCCAGCCTCGCTGCCTTTACACACCCAGAGGCATCGCGAGCACCTTGGTGGCGTGGCAGCGGCTTGACATTTGTTCTCTGTTTCCTTGGAACTGTGCCCGCGCATCTCTGCACATCCATCACAGGGTGTGCTTCCAGCCGTCCCAGAAAGGGTCAGTGACAAGGGTAACCACATACCTTCCACCTCATCCACACGACGATGTTTGTCTGTTTCCCCAGTGTACTTCCCTCCGTGTACTGTAAGCCCCCGGAGCGAGACAGTCAGGCCACTTTTGTCCTGGTCCATCCTTCCTCCTTCCCACGGGGATCCCCGGGGGGCAGAGTGTCGCGCTGTTCGAAAGTTGGCAGTTGGAAACCACCCACCGTCCTGCAGGAGGAAGAAGAGACTTTCTGACACAGGTTTATACTCTCGGACACCCATGGGAGTCGTTCGACCCTGTCCTGTAGAATTGACTTGATGGCAGTGAGGTCTTTAAGTGCCACTGCGTTTGCTTATTGCACACACACACAAGAAGCATTTCAAGAAAGAACTTGGTTATATCATTGATGGGAAGTCTATCATTTATTTATAAGTATGTCTACTATATGACATGAATCCATTTCATGAGCTCGTGGGTACCCTGCCTCGATCAAGTCAGTCCCTGATTCGCTCCATGCATCGTCAAACAAAGCATGCCAACTCCCTTACCAGGATTGGTCCCAGATCAGACCGCTATGGTCTGTATAATATCCAGTGGCTGAATTTGAAAGTAGATCACCTGACCTTTCTTCTATTTGGTTGCTAGTCTAGTAAAAAACCCAAACAGAACAAAACTCACTGCCATCAAGTCAAGTCCGTAGTGACCCTATCATAAGGTGACCAGATATCCCGCTTTTTAACAATTTCACAATGTCAGCGGCATTTTAAAATGAAAATAAATATATTACAGTGCTATTTTTGCAGTCTGTGAAAATTTTCGTTGCTCCATATAGACCACCTTTTTAATCAAGAAACCCCCCTAGCCCCCGTCAATGGTGTCCCGCTTAAAATCTGGTCACTTTACGGCCTAAAAGAACAAGGTTGAGCTGCCCCAGTTGGTTTTCACCACCATAACTCTTGCCGAGAGCAGAATCCTTTATTGTTCTCCCTCAGAGCGGCTGGTGGTTTTGAACGGCAAACTGTGTGGTTCACAGCCCAACACGCAACCCATGATGCTCCCAGAGCTCCTTTGTGGAGACCTTCCCCGGGACAGCGTCACAGCAGCACACAAGTCTCCACTGGCAGATAGGACGTGCTTGGGCATGGGTTCAATGGCTGGGAAATGAACCTAGTCTCTTGCTTACAAGATCAGAATTCTGCCACTCTAGCACCACTGCCCCCCTACTTGTGTTAACATTTATCATATAGCATATTTATGGTCACCATAATGTTTTGGCCTGATCTGTTAAAAAGCTTTTAAACTGCTTCTTTACTCGAGTATCAGCACTTAAGCCCTCATATGCTTCCCTCTACTGGAAACCTTTCTGTCTTGACCCCCATCTCCTTTTGTGACCCTTCTTCCCTCACCGTTAGCATGCCTTTTCCAGAAACTCAGGTCACTGGAGAGAAAGGTCAAAGAGCATGAAACGTTCCCATATCGGTTCCTGAGTTCACAGGCAACTTTTCACGGTTACATTTCAATTGCCTTTTGTGTCTCTGGTATCAAATCAACCCGGCCCTCTTTAGATAGTAACTCATGAGGATTCTTTTTCTTGTCAGCACATGAAGAAGAGCTGGACCAAGAATATGAGCTGGAGACGGACACATTATTTGGAGGACTGAAGAAGGTAAGAGGTGGATACATGATAAATCTTCTCAACTTACAAATCAGATGTCCGTGTTTTGTGTTGCCCCCAGTGGAGGAGTCGGTAACTGAGTAAAGTTTATAGTACCTGTTCTGTTCCAATCTTACGTGTGTGCTCACAAGGTCACGAGGACTCCTCAATGAGAACGGTAGGCTTTAAACATAGCACCTTTTTAAAAAACCAAAAGCCTGTTTTTACACTAGTTGCATAGAGTTCCAGGTGCATTGTAAGTTCAATCAGCTTTTTGCGGTCTGGCTTGGAGATATAAAATATGACTTGCTTTTCAAGTTCTGAATACTTGATTTGCAAGTAAGCTTTCAGAAGACCGCGAATTTCTAAGTAGAATCCTGCCTGTACTTGCATATGTCTCCTCAACAATTGGTGACTTGCTTTGAAGTGTGACAGATTTACCTGAAGGCACATGGTGATTTTATAGGGTGGCCAATCTCTGTTTTCCTGCTCAGAGCAGAAGCATGGTGGAAGGGCCATGGTTGGGGCTAGGATAAAAATGGAGTAGTTTGTTGATTGAATCAGAAAATAAAGTCTTCTTATTTAAATAAGTTTTTTTTAAAAGACCACAACTATTATGTAAGGTGGATGATACTGTGCCCATTTCAGAGATGAGGAAATCGAGGGAGCTTCATGCCAAGTAGAACTCGCGGTGGAGCAGGATGTAGCAAGCTCCGTGAGTGTCTAGAGTGGGCTCTCTAAGTTCATAGCACTACTGGACCTCTTCCTATGAGAATATGGGGATGATTCTTCTCCCAGGGTCACAGTCCAGGGGTTTCAGTCAGTTCTGTCCTGTTTGCCAGGGACGAGAGTAAGCAAACCCATTGTGGACCATTCTTCCTCTTTACACGATAACCACGACACTACGGAAACCCTCAAATGCGAGGAAGGTGAGAAGTGGAACACAGCAGCAGGACTCAGCATGCTCTGGAACCGGTGTTCAGTGTGGGGCGGAGTGCAGGCTCAGACAGCCATGCTTTGAGGCAAAGGGGCTTTGCTTCAGGGGCTTTGCTTCCCTTGACCATTCTAGCCACCAGGACTCTTTCCAAGTCCAGCCGCATAACAAGCTGGTGTCCTGGAGAGAACATTTTCTTTTTGTGGGCATCACTACCTCTAGTGGTCGTGGACTAACTGCCACTGGATTTGAACCGCCAAGCCCGCGGGCTGCAGTTCCGCACTCAACCACTTACGCCACCGGGGCTCAGCCCTCGAGAGAGCATTTTCTAAGCCAGTGGTACTCCACCTTCCTATTGCCGCAACCCTTTCCTCATGTGGTGGTGACCCCCAACCACAACACTGTTATTGTTGCTATTTCATAACTGGAATTTTGCTACTGTTATGAATTGGGCGACCCCTGTGAAAGGGTTGTTCGATCCCCAAAGGGGCCACAACCGACGGGTCGAGAGCCACTGTTCTAAGCATGTTCGTTGACAGTCTCGCCCTCTTCTCCTCCCCCATTAAAATCGTGTAGAGAGCATGGTGCTCAGGCCAGCCCTTTCTTTATCGATGAGTGTACTGGATTGACACGTGCTCTTGGATATCCATGGACTTTGTCCTCTCTGTCTATACGCCCACCTGTCTGACCTCTGTGCCATGTGTACAGAGCATCTTCTCATTTCCTCATCGCTGCTTCTCTATACCTTGCATATGGACGGAGTGGCTCTGGGTTTGGAGAGAAATTGGTGAAATCCTGGTGGGAATTGGAACTATGTCCTTGGTGAAGATCATAAAACAGACGGTGATAGGGAATTCATAAATGTCATCCAAGAGTCTTTTTCAGTAATAGCCAGTAACAGATGGGCTCTGACCTTGTTGAACATTTCTTTTTTTTTTAAAGTAGGTATCAAATGCTACTCATCTAAATGCTAAGAAAAATGATACATGGATAAAACGTGTGCACTTTAGAAGAAAGCTTACATTCCTTGACCAGTCCACATCCTTCATGGTAGCCCACCGCAGGCTTCCACACCTCCGCACTGTGGAGAGGTTGACCAGATCACTCTCTGCTGGGGTGGGGCTTGCTCTGTACATTGTCAGATGTTCACCAGCATCCTGACTGACACCTCCTAGGTACCAGTTACATGTCTGATGTGCCCCACCTGTGTGACAACCGGAAAATATCTCCAGAACACGCTTCCAGTATTGATAGAATGGATTGCAAGATGGTGCAGTCACTGTGAAAACTAGTTTGGTGATTGCTTAAAAAGGTACATGTGGGATTACCATCTGACCCAACAGTTCCATTCCTAGCTATGTACCCAAAGCATTGAAAGCAGGCGTGCAAACGGGTTCTCGTCACCAGTGTTCAATGTAGCGCTATCGGCAATAGTCACCGAGTGGACCAGCCCAAATGCCCACTAGCGTGTGACTGGATAGACACAGGAGGGTATGTACCTATGTGTACAATGGCATTCTACCCATGCAAAAACAGTAACGAAGCCCTGAGACATGTTGCAGTGAACCTTGAAACCTGACTGAGATGGGTCATTCACAAAGGACCACTCTGGGACATCCCACGTATATGAGCTATCTAGCATGGATGATGGTTACTGCTATGTGTCAGCTTGGCCACTCTATAATCCTTAGTGCTCTGGCAAACATTGAACTAATTGCTGTTCCCCACTGTAATATAGGGTGGTCACTTTTCATTTTGTATCTGATGTGAATAGCCAATCGATTGAAAGAGGAGCTTCTTTGGTGCGACGGTTTGCCCCTGGTGTTCTGACAGAGCTCTTTCTTTTTCTTGACCCTGCACTTTCTCATCACTTTTCCTCTGGTCCTGGGAAGTAAGCCTGTAGAAGTCTCTGGCCTGCTGTCTGACCTGCAGGTTTGGGGCTATGTCAGACCATGCAATCATATGAGCCAGTAGAGGGCTTCCATCTGCTGCCTGGTCACTGGACATGGGACTTGCCAGCCTCCACAACTAGGTAAACCATTTTATCACAATTGTATGAGCTATTTCCTTCAAGTTTTTCTTGTTATATCTATTTATTTTATAGTTATATACATATCAATTTTTTCCCCCTCTAGGGAATCCTGAGTCAGACAATAGCTAACTTTATGAATGGTTACCATGGTGAGTGGGAATGGGGGACTCAATTCTTCAGGAGAAAGGGAGTTTCTGTGAAGTGTGATGGCACAGTCGGGGAATAGCTAAAGGCAGCGATTGAGCAACCTGATGAACACAGTTCATGTCACTGAACTGTACTTGTAAAAGTGGTCACAAGTTTGAGTTTATATACCACAGTTAGGAAAACAGCATCTCCGGACATTGAAAATGCTCTCAGAGCCACAGGTCTGCAATTAATTACCTTTGAGTGCTTTTCTGCACACCCCCGCCCCCTCCCCCCAGTGCCTTGCTGGCTTCCCGTTTTCTCTTGGCTCCCCCTGTTCCCTTGTCTGGACAGCGCCTCATCCGCTCACTCTCTCATCCTTACACCGCTTCTGAGGTCTCACGCAGGTAGCTCCTGTCATGAAGGTGTTGTCTAGATGTCTAGACAACTGTGCCTGTAGTTCTTGACACTTTTCTGCCCCTCTCACCTCCGCCGCCAAATACAGCTTCTGAAATGTGTTTTTGTGCCTGAACCTTTGGTGAGTTCAGAGGTCCCTGTGGCTGCGATGCCCTAGTTTACATTGTATCACTCTTCTAAACATAGGCTTGGTGTGGTAGTTGGATGATTTTAGGTCAACTTGAATTTATAGGAAAGTACAAGGGTGGAATCTAGTTTTTCAGTCAGGTCACAGCCTGATGGTGGTGTGAATCATCCTTGGGGGTGTGAACTTCTTATAAGGGAGACATTGGGAACAATGCCCCCTCCTTGTCCTTCACCTTCATCCTTGCTGGAACTCTGTGTCCACCTCCAGGGGCAGCCCGATGTGGGCCACTGACCCTTACCTTGGTGCTCTTCCATGCGTCCACTGACCTTGGATCTATGTGATTCTGCACCCACCAGCCTGTGATCTCCCTGCTTCATCTGTTAGTGTCATCAGGCTGCAGCTATGCGAGTCTGAAGAGGGCCTGGGCTGGATAGAACCTGTGGATTGAGTTAGACTGGGATGGGATATCTTCTTGATGTAAAGTTGCTTCTTGATAAACATTTTCTATATATGTGGTCACTGATTTTGTTTCTCTAGATTGCCCAGTACGACACACTTGATCACCTTCATCAAATGACTGGGTATGACAATGCATATGTGAGGTGCTTGTGACCCACTAAATGGATTGAATAGCTTGTGTTCTAGATAGGGTTCTCTAGAGAAACAAAACCAGGACACATGCTATATATGTATATATATTTATGCATATATGTGTGCATGTATATATATTTATGTATATATAGATACAGTATAAAGGAATATAACAGCTAATTAGCCCACATAGCAGTACAGAGGGCTCAGTTTAACTCACTTCCATGGATCAGTTATTATACTGGAAGTCCTTCAACTTACAAGGGCTGCTGGATCCAAGGTCAAGGAAGCAGACAGCTGAGTCTTCCCTGAGGTAATGCAGGCAGTCTGGCTACAGGAAGCAAACATCAGGGCGGGTCACCAACAGTAAGTAACTCAGGAACTCAGTGAAGCAGGTCTGGGTCGAATATCAAACTCAAGCAGTGCAAGGTGACAAGATCTACCAGCTTCGTGCTTCAGCGATGTATGCACCAGCAGCGTGGTGAAGCAGATCTTGAAGGAGCCTCAAGCTCTAGTGACATGTTGGCTGTACCACAGGGAGTGTAGTTCATAAGTTGAGGAAGAGAACTAGCTAAAGCATCCACATACTGGTCCAGTCACCAGAAAGCAAGAGAGTGGGGAACAGGCCTTGCCAAGCCATTTATCTCTTTGCCTTCCCATCAAACTGCGACCTTATTAATCCCACATGTTCCTATTGATCACAGTTTGCTAATGTGAATAAGGTAAATGGTACCCTTGTAGTGGTTAGACCATGTACATTAGGTGTTTAGGGATGGATCAGGTTCACCATCCTGCTAGGCTTACCAGGAGTCAGTCCAGGAATGGAAAGGAGGATTCTTGCTACCATCAAGAAGGAGGAACTAGGAGTGGAGATTGTCCTTTGAAACCAAGATCCCCGATTCAGGAGACAGATATCTGTGACTGAGAACTTGATCCAGGAGACCGGAGATGGTGAGCAGCAGCAGGTGCAGAAGCAGTAGCAGCATGGGCAGCAGGCCCAGGAGATTGGCAGGAGAAGGGGTAGTGGGTTTCCTGGTGTCTTCAGGCAGCAGGCTGGCTGGTTGAGTGAGGTGCCCCTGGTACCTAATTGACAGCACTCCGTAACCATTGCCTGAGCAAGCGGGAGGCCAGACCGGGAACTGAGAAGGATGCCCCCATGGATGTGGCTAAGCAGAGGCTACTGTGATGGAAGAACTGCATCCTGAGCACTTCTGAACCTAAATTTCAATTTTTTTTTTTTTGGGCATCACTGCTCTCTGGTGGTGGAAGTAGGAGGCCCAGCCCCACTGCTGGAATTGAACCTCTGTCCCAGTGGGCCACAGTCCCGCGCACAACCACTACGCCACCGGGGCTCAGCCACCTAAATTTCAATTTGTTCCTCCCCTAATAGACTACAGAATCTTGAATATTATCGGTGTTCTCTGTAGCCATTGCAAGGGATTATGGAATCCCGGAGACATGGAATGCCAGGGGAGGGGCGATGTCAGAGCTGATGAAAATGTTGGAGGGGAAAAAAAAAAGAAAAAAAAATGTTGGAGGGAGGAAATCTGTCAGCCCTGAGCCTTCTGGGAATCAGCCTTGGGCTGTTGATTTCGATTCTCTTTCTCCTTGTGAAGTTAGAGGAAGCTAGATGAGGCCCCAATTTTACAGCGCCAAATCAGACCAGTATGATTCCCATCCTATGACAAAATAATAATTTATAGATTATCAAGGGTTCAAGAGGGAGGTGGAGGTGCTGAGCGCCGGTGGCGTAAGTGGTTGAGTGCGGAACTGCAGCCTGCGGGCTTGGCGGTCCAAATCCAGTGGTGGCTGGGTAGTGCCCACGACCACCAGAGGCAGTGATGCCCACACACACACACACACACACAAAGGGAGGGGTAAGTGGGAAGGGAGGGGAAAAATGAGGAGCTGTTACCAAAGGCTCAAGTAGAAAGCAATTGTCTTGAGGATGATGATGACAACAAATGTACATGGGTGGATGGAGTGTGATAAGGGTTGTACGAGCCCCAAATGAAATGATTAAAAAAAAATTCCCATTCTACTCCCCCCCTCCCCCTTCAATCAGCCACTACCGTTGAGCCAGTTCCAAATCATAGCAACGCTGAAAGATGATAAAGTAGAGGTTTTTGCTTGAGGCTGCAAGTCTTTATGGGAGCAGAAAACCTTATCTTACTCCTGAGGAGCAGCCGCTTGGTTTGAGCTGCTGACCTTGCAGTCAACAAACACTCCACTGCGTAACACACCATGCCCCCAGGATGCCTACTTTCCTCTCATGGGAGAAACTGACTTGGTAAATAAGCTAATAGCTACCGATTGAGTTAAAGGCTATGTGAGGAATAAATAGGGTGATGTGATACGAATGCCTGGCATTGGGTTCCTTTTACCCAAACATGATAAAGTCATGTGTGCAAACTTATTCTACATCGCATGTCCTGCCCTAGACTAAGTCTCATCAAGAAAGGGCTGGGATTTAGTCATTTGTTGTATCTTCAGGGCTGGTTACAAGGAAGGCAAGTGTTTCATTGAATGTAACTGAAGGGGGGTGGGGAGGGCATAGCATTGTGGTAGGTTGCAACTTTGAAGTAAAATGCATCATTCCTGAATGTATGGTGGGGAATGTGAATGTGTTTACTGTTGCCGGTTCACTGCAAACCTGAGCACAAAGATATGACATGCTCCCCTGTCCTGGGCCACCCCCAGGAGGCGTCGTGGGGTTGATCGTTGTGTTCCAAAGGACTTTCCTTGGGTGATTTTGCTCTGTCTGCCTAGTTTATCTTAGTCTGAACGCTTCACTGAAACCCCCCATATGCATCAGACCATCTGCAAACGCCCCCTGACAGATGGGTGGTGACTGCCCATGAGCTGCATTGTCTGGGAATCAGACATGGGTCTTAGGGAAAGGCTCAGTGGGACAATGCTTTCAGTCAGAGGTTGGAGAGACCGTTGTGGGCACAGGAGATCACAAACTGCTACAGGGAAGACACTGACCATCAACCGAGCTCCAGAGTGGGATTGGCAAGGGCATCCATCCTCAGAGGAGCTGCTGGTCCAGAGGGGCTCGGTGTGATGGGGAAAGGAAGGCAAGTGTTGTGGAGGCAGTGGCTCATTGAGCACAGTGCTGGGAGCTGGGTCTCCAGTTATCATGGCGTCAAGGTTGGTGGATAACCATCCATAGCAAGGATTGTCTGGAGCCCAGGAGTTTCTTTGTTGCACAGCTGACTGCACTTGCCGAGACACCAGATGCGATGGGGGAGCCTGTGTAGGTGCGCCTGTCAGAGGCTGCTCAGACACCATATGCTGTGCTTCTGACTTCCTGATTTGTAAGGTCTGTCTGTTCTTCCAATTGCTCGGAGAGTCTCCCCCCTCCACCTCTCCATCAGCCTCTGCAGGCTCAGTGGCCTCCTAGGACAGTTGTGTGTGGAGAATCCAGGGGTGGAGGGGCCAGCGCTCCTCCAGGTCTGCCTGTTTCCCCTCCATTGGCAGCCCTCTCTCCAGTGGTGCCCAGGAGATAAACACTGTTGTACTGCCTACATCCCTTGTATTCCAGACAGTAGAGCCTGAATCAAAGGGATATAAATGAAGCTTTATGCATGTCGCATTATTGTCATTCTTTTTTTTCCTTCTCTCTTTTATTTCTGATTCAAGATTCTTGGCATTAAGGAGAGAACACAGGCTTTGGAGGTGTGTGGTCTGGCATTCAAATTTGACTTGGCTACATTGGGGGAGATCATCTTCTCTTGTGATGCGGAATATGGGGATGGGAGGTAGGGGGAAAGGTGATGGATATAAGACACTAGCATGTATGTGCAGGGGAATCCGTATCCACTATTACAGTCCCTACCCCCACGCCATCCCAGTATCAAGGAACGTGGTGACAGTGTGGTAAATGGTTAGATGCTCATCACAAGGTTGGTGCTTCAAGGCTATCAATCAGCCACCCCGTGGGAGAAAGATGAGGCTGTCTGCTCCATAAAGACTGGAAAGTCATGACAGATTCAAGCAAAGGCAGGCATATCTCCTCGAGGCATGTAATCTTCTACTATGCTCTCCTAAGTCATGAGGTGGTGTGCCTTCTTATACTCCATATGTCATGGATCTTGATCCATATATCACCCCTTTAATAAAACCAAAACAAATTCACTGCCATCTGCTCGAGGCTGACTCAAAACATCTCTATTGGACAGGGTAGAATTGCCCCTGATAGATTCTGAGACTGTAACTTTCTTTCTTTCTTTTTTTCTTTTTTTGGGGGGGGCATCACTGCTCTCCAGTGGTGGGAGTAGGAGGCCCAGCCCCACTGCTGGAATTGAACCTCCATCTCAGTGGGCCGCAGTCCCTCTCACAACTACTACACCATCAGGACTCAGCCCAAGACTGTAACTTTCTACTGGAGTAGAAAGCCTTGCCTTTTTCTTGTGGAGCGGCTAGTGGTTTCAAACTTCTGACCTTGTGGATCACAGCCCAACATGTAACCACCTCATTTGGGGTTGGTTTCTCATGTTGTAGGGAGATGAAGAAGATCAGTTAGTTTCTGATATCTATTGTTCCATGGAGAACACACATGGCCTTTGTGGCAGTCATGTGCTTATGTTAATTTCATGATTGAGATGTAGGGGTGGAGTCTAGCCAGTTAACCTGGAGATAGCCATTGAGTAGCCAGTGAGGCCTCCGTGTGGGCATGGCTTTCTCCTGAGACTTCTTGGAAACCTCATGATATTACCCTTATGGAGTTGAGAAGTTATCTCTCCATTTGTTGGGAGTTAAGTCTCAGAGACGATGAATCACGGACAGGACAAGATGGCAGCATCTGAGGAGCTGAAGGAGCCAGAGGAGAAGACACACGGCCTTAGCCTGATGAAACCAGACCTCTGAAGCTGGAGAAATCACATGGAGACCCCTGCCAGTGCTGAGTTGCTTCTACCATCTGGTCACAGGCAGCAAACAGCAAAGCATGTCACCAACAATCAGCTCGATGGCAGGGTCCTACAATCCCCAGCTCAAGAGATGTATATTCCAGTAGCAGGGCAAAGCAGAGCTTGAAGGAACCTCAACTCACAGTGACAGGGACCATGGAGTAGGTGTCCCACGGGTAGTGTAGCTTGCAAATTGAGGCACAAGACAAGCAAGGCAGCTGGCTGGTCAGAAGCTTCAAGAGCAAGAGAGAGAAAGGCAAGGCACACTGAGCCATTTATCTCTCTGCCCTTCAATTGATCTCACATGTGTTCATTGGTCATGTTGTCACAACACACCTACTTATCTTCATTAGACGTGTTGGCACAACAAATCTGCCTATCACACCTGGCTTTTGGAGGATGTTGTGCATTTCCAAAGGACAAAGTCTAAAGTCCTGGTTGTCCATAGCACATGGCATGGGTGACCAAAGGCTAGATAGAAACTCTGACAAAAGTGACCCATTAGGAACAGAGGCTGTGTTAGTTCAGGTAAACTAGAGAAACAAATCCATAGACAGGCATATGGATATAAGGAGAAGGTTTATATGCAAAAGGAATGGAACATTGAGAAAGCTTCCCAACCCAGTCCAGTTCAAAGTCATAAGTCCGTTGTTAGTCCATATGTCTGATACTAGTCTATAATGTCTCCTTCCAACTCACAAAATCAGGGTCCCGGCACTGGCAGGGGCCCCCTCATGGCTCCTCGATTCCAGGGCTCACGGTCCATCAACAGAATCCATTTTTAACTGAAAAGTTTCCTATGCAGGTAAATTTCTTTTTCTCAACCATATTTAAAATTCCTTAGCTAAATTAATGATACTACCAATAGAATTACCATATGCCCCAGGGGGATGATGTGTAATATTCAACAATGAAATGTTAATGATGTCTCTAAAGAGACATAAATAAATTATAGATATATACATTGATTCGGGGTTCACAATTAATTCTATCTACCCCTAACCTAAGAATAATTAGTTCTTACAACATGGCCCAGCTTGATTCTCAACCATGAGGAGATCACTGAAGATATGGGTGCTATAGTAATTTGTGTTAAAGAAGTCAGGTGGTACCTAGCTATCAGAAAGAATAACATCTGGAGACTTACAAGCTTGCCTTGAAATGCGCAGCCATTGTGGTAGACTGAAGGAATGTAAGCAGCCAAATTCTCTCTGCTCATAATTATGGGTCTGGAAAGCCAACTCTGGGGGGAGAAGGCTCTCATGGTTATCAGATATAAATACATCTTTATACTCATTCTTATGACTCAAACAGTTCCTCCAATAGTCCACCATCAATGAATTGTCACAAAGGAGGTACCGTAAAAGATGTTTCATACCTGTGCCTGGCTGTTAACTATGTCTGAAGGTTATCTGTTGATAAAAGCAATCAGATTCTATTGCCAGTCCTACCCTAACATGTAGCAAACTCTCTTCTGATGCTGAACATACGAGGGGGTACCATACCAAAAAACTGGAATTACACTGATTGGAGCAGTGCTTTCATAGTATGTATTTTTTCCTGCTAGGAAAGCATCACACAACTTGCTCTGAGTTAGTACACCCTGGAGCTTAAAGGCTTGAAGATAAACAAACGGTCATCTAGTTGAGAAGCAACAAAGCCCACATGGAAGAAGCACACTAGCCTGTGTGATCACAAGGTGTTGAGAGGATCAGGTATCAGACATCCGAGAACAAAAAATCATATCATTGTGAATGAGCAAGAGTGCAGAGTGGGGAATCCACAGCTCATCTGTAGGCAACTGGACATCCCCTTACAGAAGGTTTATGGGGAAGAGATGAGCCAGCCAGGGTGCAGTTTAACACTGATGAAATATACCACTTCCTCTAGTTCTTTAATGCTTCTTCCCCTGCTACCTGGCCCAGCTCCTCCTCACCCCCACTATCAAGATCCCAATTCTACCTTACAAACCCAGCTAGACCAGAGGATGTACACTTGTACACATAAGAGCTGTAAACACAGGGAATCCAGGAGAGATGACCCTCTCCGGACCAATAATGAGAGTAGAGATACCAGGAGGGTAAGGATAAGGGAGAGTAGAAAGGGGAAATGGATCACAAAGACCTACATATAATCCTCTCCCTGGGGGAAGGACAGCAGAAAAGTGGATGAGGGGCAACGTTGGGCAGTTTAAAACATGACAAAATAATAATAATTTATAAATTCTCAAGGGTTCGTGAGGGAGAGTGTAGAGAGGGAGGGGAAAAATGAGCCCTAATACCAAGGGTTCAAGTAGAAAGCAAATGCCTTGAGAATGATGATGACAACAGATGTACAAATGTGCTTGACATAATGGATGGGTGGATGGATTGTGATAAGAGTTGTACAAGCCCCCAATAAAATGATTAAAAACAAAACAACGCGTCTTCTCACACAGCCATCTCAGTGTGTCGATTTTTGGCAAAAAACGGCATGCCTCTCTTGCCCCATATTCTGTACTCATGTGATCTCATTCTGTGTGACTTCTTTTTGCATCTGAAAATGAAGAGGGACATGAAAGGACAATGTTTTTGACTATGTAGAAGTGAAGGAAAAAAATGAGGGAGGTTCTATCAGCCATTGAAACAGATGAGTTTGAAAAAAGTTTCCAAATCACAGATGTGACAAGTGTATTACCATAAGAGTAATGGAGAGTACTTTGAATAGAGTGTTTTGTAACACAAAATTTAAATACATAGCTTTGGGGGAAAAAATTCCAGGTTTTTTTGGGGGTGCCCCCTTGTAGATTGTTTCCCAGAGGACAGCTCAGGGATGTGATAGGTCAAATTCCTGGCTCCTTCCATTGCCTGCTTATTATGTTTCCCATTCACTCTGTTATGTGTTAACATGTTTGTCTTTTAAGAGATTTGTAATTTACATGATTATATATAACCATTGGAAAGAATATTTGCTCTCTTGGTCCTAACATAGGGACAAGGAGCCCCCATGCCCCGTATCCGTATTATTTTCCATAATCTCAACATCTCTCATTATGACCCGTTTGACTGTTGTGTGCTGGTACTCCGACAGCTATCTAAGCAAGCTTTTGGCTAAATCCATCCATAAGAAGCACACTAGCCAGTATGATCCACATATTGTAAATCAGAAAACCCAAGACCAGAGGAGGGAATCATATCTGAGCTTACATTTTGAGCACCTAGTTTTCAGAAGGCTATGGATAACAGAGAAAGCCCAAACTCTATTTTGGGACCCCACATGAATTAAGCCTCTGGTTGAATCCCCTTGGACCATCCAACAGAGATGCGAATAGTCTTGCTATCAGAGTACATTGGAAAGTGGATTAATACAGATGTAGTTAAGAAGACTGTACAGTGGCTGTCAGAGGGTTAGAAGAATGGCAGGCTGAGAAGGGAAGCTTGACTGCTTCTGTATCTGCATGAGGCGGTAATAGAGATGCACACGTAAAAGTGGAGGGGCCTGGTGGGGTGAAAGAGTTGGCTGCCAATGGCTCCCAATGGAGAGGTCTAATGCTGCACAGTGGCAGCTCTACTGTGAACTATAGCGTCCCTGTGAGTTACAGTCTATTCCACGGCAATGGGTTTGGGTTACCTTAAAGTAAAGATATTGTTTTTAGCTTTTTGCCTATTAAGTATTTGCCTATTTATAAATCCCTCTGTATTTCATGCTCTTCCCCTTTTTATTCACTTAACAAATACTCCTTAGGCACCTCTGGTGTGACAAGCTTTCAGGGAGTGTGTCTGCTGGTAATGTTATTGCGTTTCTGCCTCAGCCTCCTGACTTCAGGGGGGCTCTGGATATTGGGGGCGGTTGATTAGGAGGTAGCGAGGCAAATGATGCTTAAGGCAGCCACCTATTGTGGTCTTAGGAGTTGCATTGTGTCTTACCAAAATATGTGTTGGATCCTGATCCTTGTACTTCTGGATGTGATTCCACTGGGGAATTGAGGTCTCCTTGTTATGTTAATGAGGACCTATCAGTATAGAGCATGCCCAAATCACCAATCACTTCTGAATAAGAAATAGAACAGATTAGATACATGGGGAGAGGTGGATAGATGCCATGTGGGATCTCCAAGGAACCCAGGAAGAACACTGGGACTTTAAAAGGTGCAACAAGGGTCATCCCTTGGAGGCAACAGAGAGTTGGAGCCCCAAATTTGGACGTTCAGCATCCTAGACTGTGAGAAGTGAAGTTTTGAAACATTGTTCTTTGAAGTCACCTGCTTGGTGGCCGTACAGCAGCCCTAGGAAACTAAGACAAGCTCATTGAAATCGAAGGTTTAGACAGTCGAGGCTCACAGGGGACCTATTCTCACTGTGATGCTGGGGGGTTGGTTGGGAGGCAAGGGGTAAAGTGAGAGAGTTAGAGGGAATAAGGTGCCTATGGAGCTGGAGTTGAGAGAGAGAAAGGCTTGGCCCTGCTAGGGGATTGAGTATAAGGGGAGAGCAACACGGATAGGCAGGGACTGGATCACAAAGACTCTGGTTTTCATATGGAGAATCTTTATCTAGAGGACAGTGGACATTTATTGAAAAAGCAGGGCTTGAAGGAACCTCAAATCACAGTGAGACAGTCCACAGATTAGGTGTCCCACGGGTAGTGTAGCTTGGAGATGGAGGCACAACAGGACCAACAAGACAGCAGATGCAGGAGCAAGAGGAAAAGGAGAGACTCGCCGCTATCTCCACAATTCAATCGATCTCACATGTGTTCATTGGCCCTTTTGTCACAGCAAACCTGCCGATCTTCTTTGGCCATGTTGACACAACAAACCTACTTATCACACAGAAGGATTGAAATTCATATGTTGTGAAGTGGAAGGAGGGATCACTATCAGAGCCTAAATTGTAAGATTCCAGTGTGCAGTTCAAAAATCATTTGTGGAACTACCCAGGAAAGAAATCTCTGGAGAATTCCCTCTATCTAACATCGAGGGCTGGGAGGAAAGCAGTCAATAACCAGTGCTTGGGAGAGAGGAATATAGGAGATCAAAGACATCAATCTGACTCGAAGAGCTAAAGTGTTGTCATCCAGTGGGATGCATGCTAGACCTGACTTGGTTTCCAAAATTGTCTATATGTCTGGTTTATATTGTGTGGTTTGTTTTTTGTTTGTTCTTATTTGGGTATATCTCAGAGATGTTGAGTCATTGGAGGTCACCCTCTTGAGACTGTGTTACCATGTATACTTGAGAATAAGCAGACCCAAATATCAGCCGACGCACCTAATTTTACCATAAAAGCTACATTAGAAATGTGCTGAAAACTCGACTTATATACGAGTATATACTTATATGTCTTTCTATTTTTTGGCATATGAAACCCAGGATTGATGAACCTACAGAGACAGCAAGTCGAATAATCAGGGTTGCGGGGGCAGGGGAGGTATAGTGGTGGAAGTTGGGTGAAGGGGAGACGATATCACGGGTCCATGTAAAAAAGGGATGTTTGGAAACTGGTTGTGGTAGCAACTGCACAATTCTGCTGGATGTGATTGAACTATGGAATGAGATGATATATGTATTACATCCCAATTAATAATTTTAAAAAGAACTTCTTATCCATAAAAAAAGAAATGGGATTGCACTCACGGCTCTGTGAGTTAGGACTTACAATGCCTATGTTTGGTGGACACCCAAAATCAAATTCACTGCAATGGAGTGAATTCTGACACATCACGACCCTGCAGGGCAGCGTAGAACTGCCCCTGGGCCTTTCGGAGACTGTAGCTCTTGACTGGAATAGAGCCTCAGTTATCTCCTGCAGACCAGCTGGTGGTTTTGAACTGCTAGCCTCGTTACAGCCCAATGCGTACATAACCCACTATGCTACCAGTGCTCCTTTGGAAAGCACACTTGTGTGTGTCATTTTACCCTCTACTAAACATGATGTCCTTTTCCAACAAATGGTGTGTTCAAAGTAAGTCAAAGCCTCCCATCTTCACTTTGAAGGAAAGTGCTGGTAGTATTTCCTGTAAGACACACATGTACACACATATACATATATATTCTCTCTCTCTCTATATATATATTTATACTCATATATTCAATATTTTCTGCAGCACCACATTTAAGGGCATCAGGTTTTCCTAGCCCCACCCCCGAACACACACACATTGTCCAGCTATTCTGTGGCTATGAGGAGATTGAAAAGACTGGGATAGGCCTGCCTTGATCATCAAAGTGGTACCTTTGGTGTTTAGGCTTTAACAGATATTTTAAAGGAGATTTGCCTGATGCATGACAAGTTATTTGATAGCTTGGCTCACAGGACCAGGATTTCAGTCCACGGTTCGGGGTGACATACTTCAAGCCTTAACACTAGTATGCAGACTGGTGCTGCGTCCCTCCTGGTGGCCAGTTCACATGTTGCCTATCGTCCCCCTCTCTGACTGCCTTCCCCTCACCCTGCCCCCTGTTGGCTATCCTCTGTCCTCTCAGTTCGATGCCCAAGACCCTTACTCCCGTGTTGCACAGTAGTTGTCTGTAAAGCTCAACTTTAAAGGACCAACTTTCATCCCTTCATCTTTATTTCTAGGGAAATAAAGCATGTGTTAGAGATGCAATGTCTACCTGGTTGGAGACGTCTCCTGAGGAAACAGTGGTTTTTTTTTTTTTTTAACAAAGCGTGTATTGTTTCATGTGTCTAAACTCTGTGGGTGTAGGCCTTACCTCATTTTCCTTAAGCCTTACCCTCCCAAAGATTGTTCTGGCATTCCTGTCATGCCTCTGCCTTCCTTCATCTGGCGGGGGCAGAGTCATAAATGGTGTGACTGAATTCTCAACCTGTCCTTATTAGCAGAGAACTGGATTTGTTCAGCTTTGCCCCTTCCTCCAGGGGTTTCTCCATAGCTGGCACATTCTTGGGCACCGTGCCAGCCCCTCCGGGCAGAGAGAACGGGGGCTGGCGAATCCCCAGTGGAGAGGGGCAAGAAGTCCACAGACTAGCGATGGGAGGAAGGCTCCTGAACCCATCCTGGGCTTGAGTCCATCTTCTTCACACAAAGCCCCTGCTCCTCACTGCCAGCCACTCCTTCTTGATCTGCTGGATCTCCTTCTTTTTTTTTATTATTTATTTTATTTTATTTTATTTTATTTTTTGGATCTCCTTCTTGATGCACACAAGATCTGCATTTAGGGGAACGGATCACAGCGCTCTACCTATATGACCCCCTCCCAGGGGGACGGACAAGAGAGAAGGGGAAGAAGGGAGACATCGGTTGTGTAAGACCTGGAAAATAATAATTTAAAAGTTATCAAGGGTTCATGAGGGGGGTGTGGGGGGGAAAACAAGGAGGTGATTCCCAGGACTCAGGTAGAAAGCAAATGTTTTGAAAATGGTGATGGCAACACATGCACGAGTGTGCTTGACCCAACGGATGGATGGATGGATTATGATAAGAGATGTTGTAAGATGTCGTATAAAAAGAAAGAAAAGATCTACACCAAGGCAGGAAAAATGGTGAAGTAGTGGTGATTTCACGATGATGGATGAGGGTGCTATGGATGCTAATAAGAATGGATATTGTAGCACTCTGTCTTCTGTGAAAACAGGGTCTGCAATGCTCCTGGGTAAATGCTGAATTTGCATACTCCTACCCAGCCACCAAGTAGCCTGCTCTCCTGCCTCGGTTTCACCAGTGCATGGAAAAGATCATTTGTATTATTATAAAGATCCTAAAATACAGGCAACCAGCGGTGCAGTGGGGTAGGCCATCAACTCTGTGAGAGAAAGACCAGGCGATCTGCTCCCCGTCGTAACCAGTTACATTCTCAGAGACCCGCCCTCCTCCAGGGTCGCCATGAATTACAGTCGCCTTAGGGGCAGTGGACCTGGTTATTTCCTTAAGATGAAATGACCAGACTTCCCACTTTGGGCAGGAGAGTCCCAGTTTTAATCAATTTTTCCCACATCCCATGATGTTTTAAAAAGTCCCGCGTTTTGGAGAGAATACACGACAAGCTGGGGGAACAGAGGGAGAATGGGAAGAGAATAAACCCCCTTTCCCAGTCAGTGGTGTCCTACTTTGCCAATGTTAAAATCTGGTCACTTTACCTTAAGATGAAGTCAATGCTAAGAATTGAACCACAAAACTAAAAAGCTCAAGCATGTGTGCGAGGAAGAGGAGAGCGTAAATGAGTGAGAGAGTAAGGTTCCACATAAATACTTGGTAAAATCCTGGGGAGGTTGTGTAAGCCTAGAAGGGGAAGGGAGAGATTTTTCAGCCGGAGACCAGCGAGTGTACAATACAGTGTTTGCTTGCCGCCTGCGCTGTGATCAGAGGTAGGAGTTGAAGCTGGTAAGCTCTGCGATGCGCCTTTTGGGAAGCTCCTCTTCCCTCTGTGTGTGGCTTTGATAGAGGTGGGACTCAACATACTTAACGAGCAGTATGGCTGGGTAGCCAATCATTCTGAACAGGTAGGAGTGGTTCCCAGCCAGCAGCTGACCCAACACATGTTCCTGGCCGACAACCAACCTGGCATTACACTTCATGAGGCCTGTCTTATGCCCACGTGTCCATGGTTGGCAGGACCAAGGTTTTCTGGGAGGACGTCTAACCTTAGAATGGCCGGGAGGGCCCCCTGGAGGGAGGGGGATTCAAAGTGATCTCTGACGAAAAGTGTTATATTTGGAACTGACCAGAACCTATTTGGCTACTCAACAAAATAACTCTTGGTGTGGTCTTTGGGAAGTGAAAGTGGGTGGAAGTTAAATGTTTCTTTCCCCTACAACTTTGGTTCCGAACACAGTCCTGTTCTTCAGAGTTCAGGAATCCCCCTCCTCCAGGAAGCTTAGTCTAGTCAGTCTAAGGTTAGAAACTTCGCCAGAAAATGTGGTTCACTGGTGGCCAACCTTGGGAACATGGGCACAAGACATGCTTCAATGAATGAGATGCCAGCTGGGTGGTCACCCAGAAACACTGATGGGGTCAGTTGCTTTGCTTGTGCACTGTGTGTGCAAGTTGATTGATACCCGGGCCCGAGCTGCTTGTTAAATATCTGTACATCGATCACTGAGTAGATGTAGAACCCTGTATTGAACCCATTTCTCAAAGCACATGAAGCCCCTTTCAGTTGTCCACGCAGTACCTTGTCGGAGAGGTCCATTCTCAGGCAGGTGCAATCGGAACTGACACTTGCCTCGTCAGGACACACAGAGAGCCTTCAAAAGCCAGGGCCAGAACCGTCCTCTTTGGAGCCTTGGGAGGTACGTTGAAGGGATTCTTTATTTGCTATCTTTACATGGGTTTGGAGCCAGACTACAATTCTAAGACACCATGGATGTTGAACACTGCTCTTTCTTTCATTTGCGGTATTTTATCCATAATATTCAGCTGCCCTTCAATATTCTCACACACACCATTTCGCGGTGTTAGCTCCTTTCTTCTGGTTGTGCCACCATTCGCTCCCTCATGTTGGGAGTTGTCCCTCTCCCCCCCTCCCCCGCCGCCCCCGCTTTAAAAAAAAATCATTTTATTGGGGGCTCAAACCACTCTTGTCACGATCAATACACACATCCATTGTATGCAGGCCACATTTGTACACTTGTGGCCTTCATCATTCTGGAAATGTCCTCCCTCTACCTAGGCCCTTGGCATCAGCTCCCCATATTTCCCCTCCCTCTCCCCACTAATCCTTAATAATTTATAAATTATCACTTTTTGTCATATCATATACTAGTCGATATTTCACCCCCTTCCCTGATGCCCTTACCACAAGGAGGAGGTCACATGTAGATTCCTGCAATTGGTTCCCCCTCTCTACTACAACTTCCCTCTACCCTGCCAGTATCACCACTGTCACCACTGGTCCCGAAGGGATCATCTGTCCTGGATTCCCCATGTTTCCTGTTCCTGTCCGTACCAATGTGCATCCCCTAGTCTAGCCAGATTTGTAAGATAGAATTGGGATCATGATAGTGGTGGAGAGGACACATTTAAGAACTAGTGCCTCTCCCTTTTAAGGAGCTCTGGTGGTGTAGTGGCTATGTGTTGGGCTGCTAACCACAAGGCCAGCAGTTCAAAACCACCAGCTGATCCCAGGGAGGAAGAGGGGATTTTCTATTCCCATAAAGATTTTCTGTACTCTGCCCTGTATGAGTGGCCACCAATTTGCTAGCAGTGAGTTTATTTTTTGTTTCTCCCTTTTAATATAAATTTACTGCCTGCTAAGGTTCCTATCTACTTTTTCCATTTGTGGTGATCAATTTGATCCCGAAGAAATAGTTCTTAGGGCTGAACCCCGGTGGCGTAGTGGTTGTGCGTGGGACTGCGGCCCACTGGGACGGAGGTTCAATTCCAGCAGTGGGGCTGGGCCTCCTACTCCCACCACCGGAGAGCTTTGATGCCCCCCCCCCAAAAAAAAGAAATAGTTCTTAAAAGAACATAAATACTCAAGGTAGACATATTTTTTGGGGGGGCATCACTGCTACTGGTGGTCGTGGGCACGACGCAGTGCTGCTCCTGAGAGCCGCCGCTGGATTTGAACCGCCAAGCCCTCAGGCCGCAGTCCCACACTCAACCATTTATGCCACTGGGGCTCAGCCCTCGGTAGACATTCACTAATGAACTCAACTGTTTGGCTTTCAAAAAATTTTAGGGGGATAGTTTTGGTCTAAAGCAGACACTCCTGCTCTTCTGTTAGTTAAAAACAAAACAAAACAACTACCACTCTTTATGCTGGTAAGCTCACAGATGTAGCTTTAGATGCCGAAAATGAAGCTATTGCCTCCCGTGGTGTGTAGGTTTCTGAGGAAGACCTTTTAGATCCTCAGTATGCCCGTCTGGAGTGTGGATTCCGGGTTAGGACATTTCCCATGGTAACCACTGCTCCTTGGAGGTCAGTGACCAAACTTGACCCACTCTTGTCAAGGTGATGCACAGCCCCGCAGGACAGAGCAGAATGGCCCCCGAGTCAGCCTGCCATATCTTTCCATCACGGGAGTGGTTGGGGGTTTCCCTACTGGTTAGTAGCTGAGTGCATTCACCACTGTGACTGGGGGGAAAAACCAGAATGTACTGCCTCGGAGTTGATTCCCACTCACAGGGTAGAACTGGCCCTGTGGGTTTCAGAGAATGGAGTCGTTACTGGAGTAGAAAGCCTCCTCTTTGTCCCGAGGCTGATGGTTTTGAACTGCTGACTTGGAGCTGAGCAGCCTGATGTGTAACCACTGTGTCTTCAGGGCTCCTAGGGCCTCCCCTTAATTTACCTGTACATATTCTACATGACAAAGCCCTGGTGGGTAAGTGTTGGCCTGCTGACCGCCTGGTGTCAGCGGCGGTTCAAATCCACCAGGAGAAGAATAAGACTGGTTATGTGAGTGAAGGTTTACAGCCTCGGAAACCCAGTGGAATACTTATGTGTTGCTGGCGATGGTCGTGGATTTGATGTCTGGGGAGCCCAGGTGGTGCAGCGGTTACGTGTTTGAGTGTTAACCAAGAGGCTGGTGGTTTCGGGCTTATTCCTGCCCAGAGCTGGGGCCGTCTATGGCTTGGGAATCCGACTGGGGCAATCTTCTCTCTTATGAGCTGCATTGGGTTTGATTGATATGAATAGATTTAAAGACTCAAGAAACTCTCTATTGTCTGGCTGATAGGATTCAGAGAAAAGAACAGGACAGGCTTTGTTCCACGCAGGAGAGGTTGTGACTAGTGGTTTAGAGCTGCTATTTGGGGGGTGGGGGCTGGTGATGAGGAACTGGAGGAGCAGAAACACTTCCTTCTCTCTAAAAGCGATACCTGTCAAGATTCTTGACATGGGTTTTACCTTTAGAAATCATGACATGACAGTTGATACGTGTCTGGTAAGAAGAAATTAGAAGGAGTTGCAGGTTGAGAGCAAGATGCTGGAGCCTATGGGAGAAGCTGGAGAAGGGTGACTTCTTTGCATGGACAGCTGGCTGCGGCTACATTCTGGTTCACGTGGGAGATAGGAGGAAGGGCTGGAAAGTGTGAGGTGGACGAAGGTTAGTTAGCCCCTCAGTATTTTGCTCCTGGGCTTTAGGGAAGCACATCACAGACCAACTTCTATCACGTGTGTAGACAACGACTAAAGAGTTATGGGCAGTCGTAGGAGACCCTTCACACCATCCTGTTTTGTGGGCTTCATGGAGCCTCAGATTTTGGTTCTTTTAGGAGCTCACATCCCTTCCTTGCACGAAGGTTCCTTCAATACAAAGGGTTAGCCAGAGGAGGGCGCAGTCTGAACTCTCTGCGGCACCAGACACCCAGAAATTCTGGTAACCTGTGGCTGAAAGCAGGAGTTGCACCCAGGCCCCAGAACGATCACAAAGGGAGTGCTAGGTTTTAGCTTTCCTGGGTCCTTGAACCTAAGATGATGTCCCCAAACTGCTTTAGCCACCTAAAGTTATTAGGCTGATTAACAAGACACAGACTTCCCCGGGGAGACTGCATTTAAGGCTTTTTATGCTGATTAGCAGAATTCTGACTGCAAACTGACTGCCACCCAGTCAGTGCTGACCATCGTGACCCTGTAGGGCAGGATAGAACTGCCCCGTGAGTTTCTAAGAGTGTTTATGGAGATTAGAAAGCCTTGTTTTACTTCTGAGGAGTGGCAGGTGATTTTGAATTGCTGACTTTGAAAGTTGTATCCCAACACTTACCCACTGTGCCCCCAGTGATCCTTTGTACCTGCAAAGTAGAGCAAAACCCTGGCCGTGAGCTGCTAACAGGGCGCGAGCCCAGCTGGGTTGTGGCTTTCACAGCTCTTTGTCTTACAGGGAAGGCGTCCTGGTGGCAGAGTGGGTATGCGCCCTTGTGAGGCTAACCACGCTTGCCGGTTTAAAATCAGCAGCCTCGCTGAGGTCTTTCTACTTCCTTCCATAAGCAGTCAGTCTTGGAAACTCACACGGGCACCTCTAGCCTGTCCTATAGAAGTGTGAAACAGGTCTGTGGATTGCATCGATGCTAATTTTCTGGGTTAGTCCTTTTGAAAAACAATCAGTGGACGATTGTGTGTTTAATTTTGTCTCAATTTGTTCTTTTAAGGGGTGACCTCTATTTTCTTTTTTTTTTTAAAAAGAAATCAATTTGTTGGGGGCTCGTACAACTCTTATCACAATCCATCCATCCATTCATTGTGTCAAGCATGTTTGTACATCTGTTGCCATCATCATTCTCAGAACATTTGCTTCTACTTGAGCCCTTGGTATCAGCTCCTCATTTTTACCCTCCCTCCCCCTCCCTCATGAACCCTTGATAATTTATAAATTGTTATTATTTTGTCATGTCTTACACTGTCTGACGTCTCCCTTCACCCACTTTTTTGTTATGTCACATTCCCCGTTGGAGAAGTTGGACGAAAAGGTGAAAGAAGTTCTCTGTCCTATTTTTGCAGCTTCCGGGGGAGTCTATTTTGATTTCACAAGTAAAAAAAAAAAAAAACAAGAGAAGTGAACACTATTGAAAAGGAATGCCACTCAGCATTCTCATAAAACTGTCCGCACCAGGACAGGTGACTGGTAGATCGAAGCCCAGCTTTGCCCCCTAGTGGTAGCTCTGAAGCCACCCTGTGAATACTGTATGTTGGTGCTCTTCAGGAACGCGGCACTTTTCCTTCGAATACGTTGCACAGTGCTTCCAAGTTTTAAAAGGGTAGCCCTCTGAGGATAAGAATTCTCCTGGCAGAGTTCTGCTGTGGGTAAAAAGTCACCGTCAGAGTGTGCCAAGCACAGCAGTTACTGGAGTCCGGAGTTAGTACGACAAAGTAAAGACACTGGTTTATCCGTAAACTGTATCAATCTTTGACTTTGTTCTAATGACTTTTGTGGAAAGGAAGAGGTTAATTATTTTTTGAGAGCTTCAGCTGAGCTAATGCTGCTAAAAAGGAGAAGTTATTGATGAACCACTCCGTTCAGCGCAGGTGTGTTCAGACAAACTCCCTCACTGCCATTGACTCTATTGCAACTCGAAGGGACCCTCTAGGACAGGAGAGAACTGTCTGTGGGTTTCTGAGACTGTCACTCTGAATGAGATGAGGCAGCCCCCTCTCGCCCCTACGGAGTGGCGGGGGCGTTGAACTAGCCGACCCTTGAGTTGGCAGCCCAGTGCCTAACTCACTATCCCTCCAGGGCCCCTTCCCCAGACTGCTAGCCTGTGGTCCCTGTTCAGAAACGTTGTCATTTTGAGATGTTATATAACGTTATATAATTGGGAGCTTGCCACCATTTGAGATGAATTTTCGTTTTCAGTGTAACTTCCCTGACCTCCATGGAAAAGAATGTGATGTGTACCAGTATGTCACACCTTACTGCAGGGTGTAGCACAGTGTAACTGTTCAACTATTGTGTGAGACAGGGTTCTCTAGAGAAGCAAATCCAGGACATTAATCATTCTCTTTGTATATTTATATGGATAGAAAGATATATAAAATAAGAAATAGACAGCTAACTAATCTGTAAAGCAGTGCAAATGGCTCAGTACAACTCACTTGTGTGAGACAGCTAGTAGACTGGCAGTCCCTTGAGTCTTGAGGGCCGCCGAGTAGTCCTCTGTAGAGCAATTCGGGCTATCCTGCCACAAGCAGCAAACAGCAAAGCAGGTCACCAACAGTCAGCCAGATGACAGGTCTAAAAGTCCCCAGCTCAAGGGATGTATATTCCAGGAAGGTGCTGAAGCAGGACTTGAAGGAACCTCAACTCACAGAGAGACAATCCATGGATTAGGTGTCCCATGGGTAGTGTAGCTTGGTGATCGAGGCACAGGACAAACAAGGCAGCCGGCTGGTCGGAAGATCCAATAGCAAGAGAGCCAGGGTGGGAGAGCCATTGATATCGCCGCCCTTCCATTGATCTTTCACATTGATCTTTCACTGGCCATGTTGTCACCACAGACGCACCTATCTTCTTTGGCCGTGTTGGCACAACAAGTCCACCTATCACAGCCATTGAACAGCGTTTGGGCAGCCTCTGGTTTTACACCCAGGTTTTTGTGCAAACACGGAACTTTCATTTCTCATCAAGGGGTTCCAAGAATGTGACGGCCAGGTTGTAAGATAAATAAATGTCTGTTTAGTTTGAGAAGAAATGGCCAAACGGTTTCCACAGAGTGGCTGTGCTGTTTTGGATTCTCCTCAGCGGTAGATCAGAGATCTCATTCCTTTGAGTTCTTGCCAGCATTTGGTATTATCACCATTTTTAATTTGGATCGTCAGCTCTCATTGAGCATCTCATTTGCATTGACTTAGCAGTTTCCGATATCGAGAGCCTTTGTCAATCCTCATTGGTCATCTGCATCTCATCCTTGCTGAAATGGTTATCCATACCTTTGGCTCATTTTTCACTTGGATTATTTATTTCTTTACAGGTGAGTTTAATGAATCATTCTTTGTATAGTTTAGGTCCTGTTTCTTTGCCAGATAACTGATGTGCAAATATTTTCTCCCAGCCTTTACCTTGCCTTTCAACCTTTTCTTTGAACCATTCAGCTTACAGTTTTCTCATGAGGTCTCATTTACTGACTTCCCTTTCTTCTAAGGACTGTGCTTTTGATGTCATTTCTAATTCTAGCCGGGTAACCTGAGGATTAATTCTTTTGTTTTCTTCTAATAGTTTATTTAAAAATTAGTTGTACACTTTATATTTACATGTATGCTCCACTTTGAGATATGTTTTCATACTAGTTTAATCAAAACAAACTCACAGCCATGTATCAAATTCAACTCAGGGTGAGTCTTTAGGATGCAGCAGGACTGCCTGGAGTTTTCTGAGGATGTAAATCATTATGGGAGAAGGAAGCCTCATCTTTCTTCCACAGAGCAGCTGATAAGATCAAACTGCTAAACATCGTGGGAGCAGCCCAGCCCACCAGCGCTACATTGTGATAGTGTTATGTCGAGGCTTATTCATTTTTAAAAATTTTTTTGCCTGTGGTTATCCAATTGCCCCAGCATGATTTATTGAAAAGAAAACACTACTTTATTTAAAGATGAAATTGTTGATTTATTTTGGAAAAAGTTTCGATGTATTGTTTACATTTTTAATTCCTGGGTAGCAATTGCGCTCTGTCCTGTGGGATTTCTGTAATTGTGAACCAGCTGGATAGCTGTGTATTCTGGTTTGAGCTGATGAAGTCTTCTCATGAGGCTTTTTCTCTCCTTTCCTTACCATTCCTTCCTCTTTATCCCTGACCCTGCTTTGCCCGGCATGGGTCACCAGAGCCGGACGTACACAGGGTGAGAATGGTGCCGGCCGGGAGGACAGAGGGCTTTCTCACCCTTGTGAGCATCTCCCTCACCTGGCAAAACCCTGGAGGCTGAGACTTTGCTGTCTACAGGAACAAACAAACACATTTTATTAGAGAAAACGCTTTTCTGTTTTTTGGTATTAACAACATTAATTTAGGTTCTTCTAATTTTGCAATATGCATATTTTTTATTATAGAGAAAACATTTCTATCTTTGAGGAAATGCTGGTTGGGGAGAGTGTTGTGTCAAAATTGTGAGAAGCGAAAATGATTGCGTTCAAATCACTTTATAAATAGCCGAGCATCTGGTAAAAAGAAAAAGAAAACCCTTCCAATAATCGCTAAATGAATCATTAGCTTGAGTTCAACCCGAGAGCAGGGCCACGTCTATGCAGAGGGCCTGCAAAACGAGGCCACTGCCTTTTTCCTCTGCGCATTTATGCTGAATTTCATGTCTTTGAAGGACACAGGTTTCAAGTTTCTGTCTTCATGCCTCTAATCACTGCTTTCGGTGGATAGACAACTTTTCCTCAGTGTCATTTGGAATATTTTACTGTGTCGCCTGAAAGTAAATAATACGTGCTTACTGCTCCTTAGGAAATAGCTACAGGAAACCCCCAGTTTGTCTTTTTGCATACTTGCTTATCAGGAGAGGGGACAACGGTCACTCTCTCCATTCCCCTCTTCACTGTCGGCTGTGCCCTGGTGACGGCACTCTGTTAATGGACAGCACAGCTGGTTGAGGGGATGGGCCACGCCTTGTTGGGTTTTGATAGGCACTGCCTCTCTCCCCCCTCCCCCCCCGCCCCCCAACACGTCCCGCACGGCGCCCGATGGCTGCGTTGGAGTTTGTCTCCACTCCTGCTTCCTCCTCGGGACAGCTGCCAGTCGGAGTGGTGATCCTACCAGCGAAGGGTCTCCCTTCCGCTGCTTTTCTAAACCTAGAGCTGGACTTCGATCTGACGGAAGCTCTTCCCATGGTAGCCAGTTCCCGCTCTCTTGATGGAGGCCAGAATCCACTCCAGTCGCCTTCAGCTGGAAAGGCTGTCTCGGGGGCCAGCAGTGGATGTCAGAGCCCTGGGAAGGGCTGTTGGAGCCACGGCGGAGTGGACTTTCTGGATGCGTCCCTCGAGCCGTCTTGCAAATGTGCTGCAGAGCTGCAGGTTGGGAGCAGCCAGTGCCCTGGGGGGTTAACAAAACCAACCCGATGGGCAGCGCCAGCCCAGCCACTGCTTTGGCTCCTACGAACCTTGGATGGGCGGTGCCTGCGAGTCTCCCCCGTGCCGGCTGTAGTCAAACCACCAAAGGACTCCCCGGGCTCTGCTGCTCTTTGGCCTTCTAAATCTTGGTGCTATTTTGTCTTCAAAAGCTAGGTCCTGTGTAGCTGCAAGGACTTGTGGGAAGTGTAAGTTTCTTGCCTTCCAACCACCAGTGTTAGGAAGTCATCCCAGAAGTGGGTGGGGGTAGTATTGAGGGAATCACCTGGGGGGGGGGGCTCTTCTAGGGAGCAGGTATTGTAGTTGGAGTAGAAGGTGTCCCCTGGCATGTTGATGGAGCCAAAGAACAACCTGGAGTTCTGAGCAGTTCAGCCTTCTCTCGCTTTGTGGCTGCCTTCATCTATGGCGGAGCCCTTGTGATGGAGAGGTTATGAGTTTGGTTTGGCTGCAATCCAAAAAGCCAGCGGTTCAAAACCACCAGCTGCTTCTTGGGAGAGAGATCAACTTAAAAAAAATCATTTTTATTGGGGACTCTTACAGCCCTTATAGCAATCCATACAAGAATTGTATCAAGCACATTTGTACAAAGGTGGCCATCATCCTTTTCAAAACGCTTTCTTTCGACTTGAGCCCTTGGTATCAGCTCCTCTTTTCTTTTCCCCGCCCTCCCCATCCCTCACTTTGATAAACGATAAGTTATTTTTATTTTCATATCTTGCACCATCTGCTGTCGCGCTCTTCACCCACGTTTCTGTTGCTGTCTCCTTGGAGGAGTGGTGCAGCTACGTGTCGATCATTGTGATCGGTTCCCCCTTTCTCTCCCTTTTTCCCGCCCCTCCCTGCTTTCTTCTGCCTAGCCTCATCTGAGGGGTTTACTGAAGTCCGTGTGTTTCCAGCTCTGACCTGTATGAGTGCAACTGTCTGGGTCTAGCCAGATTTGTACGGTAGAACTGGGGTCACGATGGGGGTGGGTAGAGAGTGAGCATTAAAGATGTGGAGGAATGTTGTGTGTTTCGTTGGGGCTGTCCTGCTCCCTGGCTGACCTGTCCCTCCCTTGCGACCCTTCTGTGAGGGTCTAAGACGGGCCTTTCTACTCCCATACACTGTTCCACAAAGGGTTGCTCTGAATCAGTCCTGACTCAAGGGCAGGGAGTCTGGTTTAGGACGGAAGGCCCAGAGGACAGAATGTGCTGATGCCAGCAGCCGCTGAGTTATCCTCAATCCCTCTCTCCCTGACAGCACATTCTGTCAGTCCTCTCTTCACACCTGGCTGGTTTCCGAACGCTTTGTACACCGCCGTGTAAGTAAAGTTTTATTGGAATGCACCCATGCCCAGGTGTTTGTCACCTGTAACTGCCTCCTGGCGTCACGGGCAGAGTTGAGCTGTTGTTGTTACAGAGGCCATATGGTTCCCAAAACCAGAAATGTTTTCTATCTGGCCCTTTGTGGTAGGCTTGCTGGCCTTTGCCTGAGAGGGGTTATTTGAGAGCAAGAAACAGCACAGATTTGGAGCAACGAGTTCAAGCTCAGATGGCTTTGGGGCTTTCTCACAAACTGGAACATTCTTGAACACGCAGAATTAGAATGACATGTGTGAGAACTGATGAGTCCAGGGTGCTACAATGTTAAAGGACAGTGCTGGAACTCGAGCCCGAGTCTCCTGAGGTTAAGTCGGTACCGTGCCTGCCACCCATAGCAGGCCCCTGGCTCCACCGGTTCCATGTCCTGCATGGCTGGGACATGATGGTGAAGCTAACATCTGGTGGGAGTCAAAGGTCACCCCCAGCCCAACCCTGGATTCAAGGCAACTGCCCCATGACAGGCGGCATCCCTGGGCTTTCTCCATCTCTCTCAAGAAGGCCTTCCTCTGAGAGCAAAAGCCCCAACCAAGTTCATTGCCCTCGAATCGATTCTGACACATGGTGACCCTATAGATAGGGTAGAATCATCCTAGACTGTACCGCTGTCCTGGAGTAGAGAGCCTCATCTTTCTCCTGAGGATCCCCTGGTGGTTTCAAACTGTTGACCTTGTAGTTAGCAGCCAGCGTCCCACTCTCTGTGCCACCAGGGCTCCTTCCTCCGAGAGCACCCATTGTAATTGCTTTCCTCTCTACTGGTTGGTGTCCTTTACTTGGATGGGTGTTGACGTCCAGTGGTTTCTCACATTAAGTGACGTTCATTCCTTCAGCCGACTCTGGGCCCAGCCATGCATTCTCTCTGCAAGGCCCCAGAGAAGAGTCGAGAGTGACAGCAGGCCTGGCTCCAGGCCGACTGCTGAGGCAGCAGAATGTTCCAGGCAGGCTGGAGCCCTTCCTGATGCATGAGAAGCGTATCTTCACCATCCCGAGGTCCCGAGCCCTCCTCCACGTAGGCACCGTGCCAAGATGGGCTGTGCCAAGTCGATCACTGTCAAGCCTTTCAGTTCCCTGTCGTCCTTGTGGCCCGCCATAAACGTGTCAATCAAAGCAGATTTCATCACTCACCTAACAACCACTATGGCCTTTCTGTTGATCTTAACAGAAAGATGCGTTCAGGCGAGTCTAGAGAATTATCCAATTTCAGAAGAAAAACAAAAAACCGTCCTCCACATTCAGAAACCGCAGCTCATTCCTGCCCACGGACAGCAGTTTGTCTGGGAGCACGTCACAAAGCCTGTTTGTGTGCTTGCTTGTTTCCGGCCCAGGCCCAGGCTTGTCCTGAGGATGGAATAGGAATGTTAGCCCAGCAGATTTCCACGCACATCTGCCCAGGAGCGGCAGGGGGATTCGAGCTGGAAGGGAGCTTGCTGAAAGCGCTGGCCTGACAGAAGTTTCTGTGACAGTGGCAACCCTGGGAGAAGAAGGATTTTAGGAAGCCCTGGTGAGGCTTCAAAGACTCACACTTGCTTTGGACGCCATGGAATGGAAGTCTGGCAGGTCTACAGAGTGCTATCACCTGCCATGCAATTAGGTGCTGCTGAATTCACCTTGACTTGTAGGGACCCGATGTCCCTGGTAGGGACAGAGCAGAGCTGCCTCTGAGGAGTTCCCAGCCGGAAACTTGATGGAGGCTGATCACTAAGGATTGTTTTTTCCCTCCTGAAACATGGCTGGTAGGTCTGACCCCGCTGTGCCAACGGGACAACCGTAGTATTTCCACACCCAGTAGTTTCATGTTTATGTGTCGACCCGAAAGAGTTGACCACAGAGGCTCTGACAAGTATCTGCACACGAATGTCCACTGCAGCACATGGTGGACAGCCCCTGAGTAGAAACCACCCAGATGTCCTTCAGCAGCTGGGTGGAGGAGCACAGTGCTTGGCCTGGTTTGCAGAGGCCGTGGACCCTGACTTAGCCATGGGAAGGAGGTCTCCTGAGTCAACGTGCTACCAAAGGGAGAGACACTGTGCTGCATGGAAGACACCAGTCACAGAAGATCGCCGAGGAGCCCACTGATGTGGAATGCATAGAACATGGAGACCCACAGGGCCCGAGAGCTGCTGCGCAATTGCCATGTGCTAGAGGGAGAGGAAGGTGGGGAGTAATGGGAGCATAGTGGACACAGTGCCT
>PVJH01024128.1:0-33624 GCA_004026705.1 Nesogale talazaci | reverse complement strand
TCAGCTGAACTGATCCCACCAGATCCAATGGGGCTGGCAGGGTCCTGTCTGGCTATGGTATCTGCTGGTCTGGCCATTCAGTGGGTGCCTCCGTTCCCACTCCCAAAAGGGGAAGCAAAGGCCAAGGGTTCCTGGGCTCCTAAAGTGACCATCCCCCATCCCTGCCAGCTGGTCTGTGGCCTGGGCCACTGCCCTCCACCTACCCCATTGGTTCAGCCAGGAGGGGAGTGGACCTGCCAGTTGGACCCTGCTGGCACAGTGATGCCACAGTCGGAGCTGCAGGTGTCCCTGTGCGGATGGGACACAACAGTCGAGGTTGGTCATTGGGGGTATTGGCCCAGAGGTCATGGTGTGACAGAAGGTTCCCATCCACCATGGAGGAAAGTCTGGTCACCTCAGGAAACCATGCAGGCAGCCCCCGCACCAGAGTCAACTTGATGACCCCCAACACCTGGCCAGCTGGGAGGACTGAGAACTGGCTTCAGACCCAGGCTGGTCCACTCCTTCTGGCCAGCATACAGTTCTGCCCGCTGGGCCTGGGGGCAGCTGGCCCTCTCTCCCACTGGCCCGCTCCTGCAGGACCTCCTGGTCCTCTGCTGTCCCCTTTCTTCCAAGCCCTGGCCCCTCCTGGGTCGTCCCATGGCTGTGCCTCTGGCCTGCCCTACAGCCTGTCCTTCCTCAGACTGCAGCCACACTGGCCAGGCTGGGTGGCTTGTCCGACTGGGGCAGGTCCAACATGGCCCAGGTATGGGTGCTGGGTGCTGAGAATCCTGGCTTGGCTCTGCAGGGGCCCCATTGCTCTGCTCACATCCGCCCCTCTCCTCGTAGATTACCTTTATTCTCTGTGCTGACGCCTCTCGAGGAGGGAAGCTCTCCCCTGGGTCTCATAAAAGACAGCTCCTATTAAAGAGGAGAGGGGTTTAGCAGGGTGCAGGTGGCGGGAGCTCGAGGGGAGGGGCTGGGAGCTGCTGCGGAGGACCAGGAGAGGCTGGCCACCACCCTGGACTCCCGCCGGCCACTGTGGGGATCTCTAGAGAAGGCCATGCAGGCTTGAGATCGCTGAGGACCAGGGGTGGGGAGTAGGGTGCAGGGTTGGGTGGTCCTACTACCTGCTACCTACTGTCTCCTCCTACACAGAAAGTGGGAGTGTGACTGAATGCGTGCCCCTGTGGGGTCCCTGGTGCCCCTGGGCAGAGAGGGGAGGGGACTTTGGGGAGGGGCCAAGGGACACATGCTCTGTGGAAGAATTTGGTGCCACAGGGGCCCGCTGGGAGCCCTGGGGAAGGGAGCTGGAGAGAGTGCACGCACGCGTGTGCGCGTGTGTATGATGTCTGTGTGTGCATGTGTATTCATATGTGTGTGTGTGCATCTGTCTCTGTGTGCACTCTTGTGTGTGTATAAATCTGTGTGCCTGTCTGTGCACCTGTGTGAGTCCATGTGGACGTGTGTGCTTGTGCATTGTTGTCTGTGTGTGCACCTGCATAGACTGGGGGGGGGGGGTTCTGTCACCCACACCTCTGACTTAGGCTCTGGGTCAGGCTCCCCCGAGGGCTGGTTCCCCCCAGGGTCCCCAGGCTGGAGCCTGAGAATCTGTACATTGCAGTCCCTGGTGCTGCTGAGACCTGTCGGCCGGGCTGTAAGCAGCGTGGAGCTGTCCTCAGGGAAGGCAGAGGGTGGAGGGCGCAGGGACGGTGGCGTGCCAGCCTCTCGGTCCAGCTGAGGGGGGGAGGTGTGTGGATGACGGGCTGCACTCAGGTACTCTTCCTGGGGACGCAGGGCCCCTGAGAGCCTGGGTCATCTGGGATAGAAATGAGGTGGGTCCACTCTTGCTCCATCCTCCAGGAGCCCCAGGGAACTGGTGGCCAAGCTGAGCCCCGTGTGTCTCCCCCCACCCCTTCCTAGGGCTGCACAGAAGCTCAGCCTGGCCTCCAAGCGCAAGAAACCCCAGCCACCCCCAGCGGCCCCGGTCACCCGCACTGCCTCCACGTACCCCACGGACTTCAGCGGTGTCCTGCAGCTGTGGCCGCCCCCCGTGCCCCCCTGCCTGCTCAGGGCTGCCAAAGCCAAGGACACCCCCTGTAACGCCATGGGCAAGGTAGGCCTGGGGAGGGGTGGCTGGTGCAGAGGGTACTTTCTCCTTCAGCCTGCAGGGTGCAGACCAGAACGGCCCTGTCCTTGTGAGTCTGCTGGAAGGCTCACTGGCTGCTGTGGGGCTGGGGGCGGGTGACCTTCAGCTGAGACCCCCATAGGTTCACTTGCTTGCCACCTCAGTCCCTGCAGAGGAGCTGGGGGCAGAGAGGGAAGGTTGGCCTGATCTTGCTTCCCCTGGTTGGAGGGAGACTTGGAACAGTTGGGGCCAGCCTCTGTCAGCATCAGCTTTATCTCCCACCCACCCCCAGGCCTCTAGCCCCTTCCCTGGGATAGTGTCCTCCCTCGGTGGCCCTTGGGGCCCATCCTGGCCTGGGTGGGTATGGCTGCAGTTCAGGGAACCAGGGAGGGGGTGTGGAGGTGCTCTGTGTGGGAGCAGCTGGGTGGGGGCAGCAGGGGTGGGCATTGTTGATCAGAGCCTGGGGTCCGACCTGGACAAGGCAAGGTACTTCCAGCAGTGCTCCAACCTGGTCTCCCACCCCCAGGGCCCCTACTGACCATACTCAGGACACCATGCGGCTCCTCTTGTCTGGTCATCGCTGCTAGGCGGAGAGGGGTGCTGTCCCTCTGGGTGGCCTCAAGAGGGACATGTCCTGGAGTGGCAGCCTCCTTGTAGGCCCAGCCCAGGGGCCAGGTGGAGGGCAGTCAGTCATCTTGCCATTCTTGCCTGACGGTGTGGTGGGTGGTGGGTGGACTGGTCTGGGCCCTGTTGCCAGCAGGCATGCCAGAGGGGACGGAAGGACCTGCCTGGGACCCTGGGACCCTGAGATGGCTAGAGTGGGCAGCTTTGGTGGATCTCACTGTGTCCTGGTCCTGTCACCTCACTGTGGCCCCAGCTCCACCATCAGCAGTGGGCAGGGTGGCATTTCCCAGCCCCCAGGGTGGGGTGGAGCGGCAAAGGCTAGTGTGCAGGCAGGGAGGGCCGGGACTGTAGGGACATGCAGGGAGGCAGGGCTGCTGCAGTTCCTTCTTCGTTGCCCTGGTGGACGGCTTCATCTCCCCAGCGATGACCAGGCAACCCCCACCCCCACCCCAGCCAGGAGCGGCCCCACCTGGCCCCCCCACCCCTAGCGGCCTCGGTGTCCACGAGCGCCTCTGGAAGGCAGTCAGGTTGCCTCTCGCTTCTGACACTAATGCGCTCCTTAAGCTAATTCATCATATTGTGGCATTAAAAAGACATCCCGCCCGGCGGGCGCGGGCCGCGCCCCTCCCCCCGCCCCCCTCCCGGCAGCCGCGGAGCCTTTTTTAATGCAAAACGAGCGTCTCCCTCCGCACTCCCTTCCGAGCGGCTTTGTGTGAGGCGCGCGTTCGGGAGGGATTGGATGGTTCTGGTCGCGTGCGAGGGCCCGTCCCTTCCTGATAATGACGGGATTCTCCGCCTCAGACAATGGCCTGCGCGCGGGCTGGGGGGGACTGGCCCGCTCCGGGGTGGCCTGCCGGCCTCCGCGTGGGGATTAATGTCGCCGCTCAGAGGGCGGCCTGCCATCTCCAGTGACAGCGGTGTCACTCCAGGGTCGCCGGCTTCCTGAGGGCCCCTCCCTCCGGCCAGGAACCCTCTCAGAGCCCATTTGGCTCCTGAAGCGGCAGCAGCGAGTTCACGCTGGAAGAAAAAAATTGCCAAAAATTACCGGGAAGTGCACATTCTCGTCTGCTTGGCGGCGGCGCTTGGGAATGAAATTGTTTTCTTGGCCACACCGGGGAATTAAAGAATCGATTCCCGACTAATGGAGCTGAGGCTAGGCAGCACCGTGGCGGGGGGGGGGGGGCTGCCACCACCTCCCAGCGCCTCTGCATATCAATTTGCCACGCGGCGCGCGGCACCCCCCGCAGCAAACCAATTTTGCTGGCGTCCTGTATCTGTCACTTACAATTAAAGCCGTGAAAAATACCGGCTCTGAAATGAGTCTCAGGTAATTTGATTTGCACCGTGGTGGAGAGACCTGGAGGGCCGAGGAGGGGGGCGGCAGGGCACGGGATGCCAAGGTGCTTTGCAGCGCGAAGGCTCCCCCTCCCCGCCCCGCCCCACCCGGAACCGTGCACGTCACACTTTGTGAGCTGCTTGGTCTCGGCAGGGGGCTGCTAGCCGGTTCTCTCTCTGGCCCCCGCCTCCGCTCCTGCTCCTCCCGCAAGGCCCTGTGCTCCCGGCGCTAGACACGCCCGGCACCACACTCCCTGCTGGTTGGGCACACAGCACGGGCCGGCCTGGGGCAGGCTCTCGGAAAAGCCAGCTCCTCAGGTCCTGCCCTGGGAAGCTGTGTGGCTCCAGGGACATTCGGGGGCCCATTCGCAACCCCAGATGAAATGCAGACTCAGGGTGGGGTGTCCCCAACTTTCTCAGAGGCCCTCTTGTTGCTGATTCCTGACCAGGTCCCTCCGATCGCTAGGGGAGGGGGAGGCGTAGGACCAGGACTTGACCACACCGCGGAGGATGTCGCAGGGATGGGCCAGCCTGGTTGTGTCCATCCATCAGGACGAGGGGGAGTGAATGTGAGGCTGTGGACCACCTCCAGGACTGCAGGATGGGCCAGGGTCCCTCGCTGCTCTTGGGCTGTGGTTTGGAAGCCTGTGTGGTCTGGGGCTCTTTCTCCTGGGCTCAAGAACCCCCCCTCCCCGCGCCCCCCAGTCACCTGTCTTGGGCTATGCTAACCTCGCTGGGCATGGGGTCCTCGTTTGCTGGCTGTGGCGTTCCGCGGCTGAGGCCCCACGCTTCTGTCCCTCCAGGTGAAGGTAATGCTGCGAGTCTGGCCCTCACAGGGTGCCCAGCGCTCTGCTGAGTCCACGGCCTTCCTGAAGGTGGACCCGAGGAAGAAGCAGGTGATCTTGTATGACCCGGCCGTGGGACCTCCGGGCAGTGCGGCTCCCAGGCGCGCAGCTCCTGCCGCGGTGCCGCGGATGTTCGCCTTTGATGCCGTCTTTCCCCACGACGCTGAGCAGGTGCTGCTGCCTGGTGGGCCAGGACCGTCTTGAGGGGCGTGGGTTTGGGGTGGGTCCTTCCAGGGGACGTGACCTCTGGGCGGGCCAGGACCTTCTAGAAGGGCGTGGCCTCTGGGAGGCAGAGCCTCTGGGCAGGCTTTTTGGGTGGGTGGGGCCCCTGGTGGGCAGGGCCTCCCAGGTGGGCAGGGCTAAGGTCCAGGGCGGGGCAGCCAGAATTGGCACGTCCCCTGGGAGGCGCGATGCCCTGGCACGCCCCCCCTTCCCCACCGGCGCAGGGTGGGCTGTGGCGGCGTGCGCGGGCTGTTTTGGGGTGTGCGTGCATATCAGTTTCCTGCCTGGTTGGCACATCCTGGCCCGGCGGTGTGTTTCCCGTTTCATCCAAGTGCGTGTGGATGTGGGCGGTGCCCGTTGGCTCGCCCCGCCCATTCGTCCTCCTCTGCCCCCAGGCGGAGGTCTGCTCCGGCACTGTGGGCGACGTGCTGCAAGCTGTGGTCAGTGGGGCCGACGGCTGCATTTTCTCCTTTGGCCACACGAGCCTTGGTAAGCGCCCCCACACAACTAGATACCCTTTGCGGCACCGCCCCACCAGCTCATCTTGGTGAGGCGGGGGGGGGCCTGGCCCCACGGGGTGGCTGGGGCTCAGGCCAGAAAAGGTTGAGGTAGACTGCTTGCTGGATGCTGACACTCGTGATCCCCCAGGCCAGTCGTACACCATGATCGGGAGGGACAGTTCGCTGCAGAGCCTGGGCGTCGCGCCGTGCGCCATCTCCTGGCTTTTCAAGCTGATCCACGAACGCAAGGAGCGCACGGGTACCCGCTTCTCGGTGCGCGTCTCAGCCGTGGAGGTGTGCGGCCGCGACCAGAGCCTGCGCGACCTGCTTGCCGACCTGGCTTCGGGCAGTCTCCAGGACACACAGTCCCCCGGCGTGTACCTGCGGGAGGACCCTGTATGCGGGGCGCAGGTATGCCTGTTCTGGGGCAGGTGGGGCATGACCGTGGGTGGGGCGCCCACCCATAGCCTGACCCGCTCGCTGTCCACTGCAGCTCCAGAACCAGAGCGAGCTACGGGCGCCCACTGCAGAAAGGGCGGCCTTCTACCTGGACGCGGCCCTGGCTGCACGCAGCTTCAGCCGGCCAGCCTGTGGCGAGGAGGCACCGGGCAGCTCCCACCTGCTGTTCACGCTACACGTCTACCAGTACTGCATGCAGAAATGCGGCCGCGGAGGGAGTACGTGCGCCGCCTGGGGTCTGCGTGGGCGTGTGGCCTGTGGGTGCTCTGTATCTGTTGTACGCATGGGTGGTGTGAGTGTGTGGATGTGCCTTTGTTCTGATTGCAGAATGGTGTGTGAAGTTCATGTGCGAGGCAGTATCTGTGTGCAGGACGGTGAGTTTGCACACAGGAATGGTGTGCATGCCTGCAGGAAGGTGTGCGTGCAGGGTGGTGTGATTATGTGTACACATGAACAGAATGAATGGGGTGGGTGTGCACAGCTGGTGTGAGTGGGCATATAGGTGGCGTGTGTAATGGGGTGGATAGGTACAGGTGGTGGCTTGAGAAGGCCTGCATTCCCCACCCCCTTCCTGCCAGAGGTGCTGGCCAGTGAGTTCTGGCTGCTGTCCATGCTGGTGGCCCCTCTCACCGTGGGTCCTTCTGTCACAGTGTCTGGGGGCCGCAGCCGCCTGCACCTCATCGACCTGAGCAGCTGTGAGGCGGTGACTTCCAGCCAGGGTGGGGATGCCCCTGGGGGCCCCCTGTGTCTGTCCTTGTCCGCCCTGGGCAGTGTCATCTTGGCCCTGGTCAATGGAGCCAAGCACGTACCCTACAGGTGAGGGGTGGGCCCCAGGGATGGCTGGGCAGCTGGGTCCCTGCTGGCCCAGGGTGGTGGGCCCAGGGCCCAGGGAAGGGAGAGGCAGTGATGGTGCAAACAAGTCTGCAGGACCGGCTCCAGCTGGGACCTCCTTCCCTCCCCACCCCCATCACCCTGCCTGCCACCCCCAGAGACCACAGGCTGACCATGCTGCTCCGAGAGTCCTTGACCACCACCTGCCGCGCCACCATGATCGCGCACGTGTCAGACTCGCCGGCCCACCACGCTGAGACGCTCAGCACCCTACAGCTGGCCTCGCGCATCCTGCGCCTGCGCAGGAAGAAGACCAAGGTTAGCAAGTCTAAGGGTCCTGGCGGCGTGAGGCCCCGCGGGCACAGGCTGCGAGCCTAACCTACGTCTCCAGGCCTCGCCTGCCCCGCTGAGGCCGTGAGTGGCCGTCGGCAGTGGGCGCGTGCCCTCCCCAGAGCGCTGATCCCTGACCACTGTGATACGGTCGTCCTGCATGGTGGCGGTCGTCACGTGCAGATGACAACCAGTGGCCCTGCTGGCTGTGGGCTTAAGGGGACAGGAGTCCATCCTGGTGGGAGGGCACCATTGCAGGGGACATAGATCGCTGACTGTCTCCCCCCTCTCCCCGCAGTACGCGTCCAGCTCGTCAGGCGGGGAGAGCTCCTGCGAGGAGGGCCGCTGCTGCCGCCGACCCCCAGCCCTGCGGCCCTGCGGCCCTCGCACTGGGGCCCTGGACTCCGAGCGCCGGGCACCCGGAGAGCCCGATTACTCGTCCAGCAGCGAGCAGTCATGTGACACCGTCATCTATGTGGGGCCCGGTGGGGCGGCGCTGTCCGACCGAGAGCTCACGGACAACGAGGGTCCCCCGGACTGTGTGCCCATCATCCCTGCGCTGGGCCGCCGCCGGCCCTCGGAGGGACCCTGGGACGTGGACTCTGACCACTTCCGCTGTAGCACCTTCGCCGAGCTGCAGGAGCGGCTGGAGTTCATTGACGGCAGTGAGGGCCCCCCGCCGCCCCCTGCCAGCCCTGCCCGTGCCGCCAGGAAGGCCCCACCTTTGGAGGCCCCATCCCCCAGGAAGGCCCCACCTTCAGAGACCCCGTCCTCCAGAAAGGCCCCGCCCTCTGAAGCAGCATCCCCCAAGAAGGCCACCGTACCCCAGGGAGACCAGCGAAAGGACAGTGGCCTCAAGCCTGAGTTGCCTAGTCCAGAGCCCACTCTGCCTCCAAGGCCAGAGGAGCCTGGGGGTGGGGGCCCCGGCGGTGGGGGCGCCGTGAGGCCCCCTCCTGCAAGCTGTCCCCGCCTGCCGGCTCGGGGCCGCTGCCTGGACCGTGGCCTGCTGACTGCCACGGTGACGGTGCAGCAGCCGGTGGAGCTTAACGGAGAGGATGAGCTGGTGTTCACGGTGGTGGAGGAGCTGCCGCTGGGCGCCCGGCCCACCAGCCTGGCCAGTTTGGGCAGCGACTGTTCTCTGCAGGCCCTGGCCTCGGGCTCCCGGCCTGTCAGCATTATCAGCAGCATCAACGACGAGTTCGACGCATACACCTCGGCACAGACGGCCGCCCCCAGCTGGGCCAAGGAGGCACCTGCCTGGACCTGGGGGAGCGACCGGGACTCGGGCAGCTCGCGACTCAGCGAGGCCAGTGTCCGCGCCTCGGACAGCCCGGACCTCCCACTGCAGCCACCCTGCAAGTCCAGCCTGGACTCGCTGGCAGGGCCAGACCTCCGGGTCCCCCCGATCCTGGAAGGCTGCTCAGAGGACAGCAGCTCAGACAGCCCAGTGCAGGTGCCCCCCCGGGGTGACACGGTCTCTGAGACCCCCTCTGGGCCTGGAAGGGAGCCCTGGATGGGGTCCCCATGGCGGCCACCCCCAGCACACACCATCCATTCCAGCCTTCCGCGGAAGACCAGAACCACAGCCACGAGCGGCCATGGCACCCCCGGGCCTGGGGGCCTGTCTGAGGACCCATGGTTGCTCCGGACCGGCAAGGCTGATGCTGTCCCTGTGGCCTCTGCTCCCAGCCTGCCCTCCCCGTGGCTGCCTGAGGCCCAGGCTGTGCCTCGCACGCAGAGGGTGGTGGACGGATGTGAGGTCGCTGCCAGAGCGGTCCGGAGACCTGAGGCGCGGATCCCACCTCTGCGGCGGGGGGCCACCACGCTGGGCGTGACCACACCCTCCACGTCCTGTGGGGACACACCGGCTGATGCCACAGCCGCTTTGGGCAGCCTTAAGACTGCCTCTAGCAAGAAGACCATTCCCCCCAAGGGCACGCCCCTCCCGAGGCCTGGTGGGATGGGGCCCCCAACCCCACCAGTGCGGAAGTCCAGCCTGGAGCCAAAGAACAGCCAAGCCCTGGCCCCCGGCCCAGCGGTGGGCATCTCCAAGGCTGCCATGGCCCCGGCCCTCCGCGGGGAAGAGGTCAGGCCTGGTGGCCGGGGTGACCACCCCGTGCCCCGACCCACAGCCAGCCTGAAGGTGCGGTCTGGCAAGGCCGAGACCCCACACCGGCCACCTGGGCCTGTGTCGCTGGAGAGGCCCGAGGGCCCGGTGCACAGCAGCAGCAGGGCCAGGGACGCTATGGGGCGGCCAGGCAGGGCCATGCCCAGGCTGGGGGCAATGTCCGGCAGTCCCACGCCAGGCCCCTCTCCCCCCTGCAGGGGCAGCCCAGCCAAGGGCGTTGGGACTTCCAAGCCCCCAGTTGCAGGAGGCAAGGGTCGCAGCTTGGCGGCCAGTGGGTCCAGGGTGCTGAGTGCCTCCGTGAGATCCCTGGCCCCCACAGGGACGGGCAGGCCACCAGGTGGCTCTGTGGTAGGCCCCCGGGCAGCCTCTCGGGGGGCACCCAGTGCTGGAGTCAAAGCCAGCCGGGGCACCGTCATGGGCACCAAGCAGGCCCTGCGGGCTGCTCACAGCTGGGTCCAGGAGCTGGCAGGCGTTGGTGGGGCACCCCTTCCCAGCGGCCCCTCCTGGGGCCTGACTGACTCGGAGGGCGGCCAGGACAGCGGCGTGCACAGGGGTCTGTCCGGCGCCCCAGCCCTGCCCTCGCCCTACAGCAAGGTGACCGCGCCCCGGCGGCCACAGCGCTACAGCAGCGGGCAGGGCAGCGACAACAGCAGTGTGCTGAGCGGCGACCTGCCCCCCGCCATGGGCCGCACCGCCCTCTTCTACCACAGCGGGGGCAGCAGCGGCTATGAGAGCATGATGCGAGACAGCGAGGCCACGGGCAGCGCCTCCTCGGCCCCCGACTCCATGAGCGAGAGCGGGGCGGCCTCCCCCGGCGCCCGTGCCCGCAGCCTCAGGTCCCCCAGGAGGAGGGCTACAGGTGAGCCTCTCTCTGGGCGCAGCCCCCATTCTCCCCGGGTTCACAGAACCTAGGGCTTAGGTGCGTGCAGGGCCTTCCCTGGGAGCTGTGCACAGGAACACCACCCCCCCTCCCCCCAAACCAGACTTATGGCCATTGGGTTGGTTCCCACGCATGGGGAGCCTCCTGACAAGATAGAATCCCCTTGTGAGCTTCTGAGGACAGACAGCCTTCTCCTTCTCTCATGCATCGCTGGTGGGTTTGAACTGTCCACCTGGCAGTTGGCAGTCAGCAGGTAGACCACCGGGCCACTGCCGTACTCTGTAGTGTGTCAGCCTGTGCGGCAGATGCAGTGCTTCCCTGGGAGGCTCCAGGTGTCACCGACTGGGCATCTTTCTGGGCACTCAGCTTCCAGCTGCCCAAGGCTGGCTCATCCCCATGGGAGCAACCCACATGGGATCGCCCAACAAAGCAGACATGGCTTTGGGGGTTCCTGGTGGCTGTGCAGACAGGACGATTCCTGCCTGTATCCAGAACCCTCCCTGGGCTGGAGGGAGAGCAGGGACTGGGGTAGGTGTGCCAGATGAAGGCTAAGGCAGAAATGGGGCTGGGGGCATTTGGTGTAGGACGGGGCATCAGGGTGGGTGTGGGGTGGCCCACAAGGAGGGTGACTGATGGGCAGAGCTGAGGGGGTCAAGTGGATTGAAGGGCATGGACCTGAGCTCCCCCCACCCCAAGGTCACCTGCCCCATCCCCGGCTTTGTTTGCCCCAGGTCAGCAGCGCCGGCGACTGATTCCTGCGCCTCTGCCTGATGCTGCTGCCCTGGGCCGAAAGCCCAGCATCTCAGGACAGTGGGTGGACCTGCCCCCGCCCCTGGCTGGCCCTCGGAAAGAGCCCTTTGAGATCAAGGTGTATGAGATAGACGACGTTCAGCGGCTGCAGCGGCACCGGGCAGTCTCTCGAGAGGACCCCCCCGAGGTGAGGGGTCAGTGTGCAGTGGGGCCGGGGGCTGGGGGCCTGGCAACCCTACTGACCCTGTTCTTCTTCTCTGCAGGCTTCTCTGGACCCGGAGAAGGTACACAAGCCCCGTCCTCTGCCCCTCTCCCCAGGGTGGTGGATGGGGCGTCCCCAGTGCGAGCCTTGGTCCCACTGTAACCCAGCTGGGCGCTGGGGCCTGGGCTGGGACTCTGGTCACAGCAATGGGTCCTGATCCACTGTGTCCCCAGGGCCCGGCCAGCATGGGCGCCCAGCTGCGGCTGTCGGAACGCAGGCTGCAGAGGCTGCGGGAGGTACGGGCACGGCGAGAGTGGCTGTGCCAGGAGCTGGCAGAGACGCAGGGCAGGCTGATGGTGGAGCGGGGCCGCTGGCTGGAGCAGTGTGAGTGTCACCTATCCCTCACCCCACAGCCGACCCCAGTGGTGCTCCCACTCTGAGTCCCGCTGGTCACGAGCACGGGAGAGCACCCTGCCCCACCTGACAGAGGGCCGGGGACAGCTTGAGCTGGACCTGACCTGTATCCTCCCTCCCACAGTTGAAGTGGCTCCGGAGCTGGAGCCCGAGTCGGCTGAGTACCTGATGGCCCTGGAGCACGCCACGGCCTCCCTGGAGCAATGTGTCAACCTGTGCAAGGCCCATGTCATGATGGTCACCTGCTTTGACGTCAGTGTCACGGCCCCTGTTGTTCCCTCAGGCCCACAGGAGGTGGACGTCTGAGGCCGGGTTGCCAGCAGGAGGGGGTGTCAGATGGGAGCAGAGAGGGGCCAAGAATGTGGCAGGGTTGGAGGAGTGTGGATGCAGGACTGTCTCAGAGACGTGTGCAGTGTGGGGAGTGGGAGTTGGCAGAGCTGTGAAGAGGAAGGGAGAAGGAGGGAGGCAAGGAAAGAGAGAGAGAGAGAGAGAGAGAGAGCCAGGAGACTGCCGCCACTAAACACAAGTGCCTTCTACCTGGGAGCATGGGTCTCCTTTTTGCATTGGTGCTAAGAACCAGGCACCAGCAGACTGGCTGCATGGGGGGCCCCGCCCTCGGGCCTGAGAGACAGAACAGTGGTGTCTGCAGGCTCGCCAAGCCTTCCTCACTGCCAGGCTGTACACAGCAGAGCGGGCTGGAGCCCCGAGGGGTCTTCTTCAGGGTTCAGATAACCCTTCCCCTCGGCAGGCCCTTCACCAACATGCCCGGGCCTGGTCTGCATGGGGCCAGTGGCCTGCCCCTCCTGGCACCTGTCCCGTCTGGTCCAGGACCGGGAAGGGCTTTGCGGGGCCACAGGGCCCCCTCCACGGCAGGAATTCTTACCAAAACACAGCAAAAAAACACAACCCACGCAAAAACAAAACAAAAAATGGGGGCACAAGATTTTGTAAGGTTCTGTCAGGTTGTATTTTTGTATTGTTTGCCTTTGGACGTGGCGTTTGCAACGGGGTTTTAAAGTCGGACTTGTGTTTTTATGATTTTCTACGGAAGCCGTCCCTGTGCCGGCCCCTCTGACTGTGGACACACTGGGCTGGGTGGGGGTCTTCAGGGCATGTGTGCTCATGACCTCTGAGGCGACCTCCCTCCCATGGGTGCTGTGCCTCTCTGGGGTCACCTCATCTTGTACAAATGTGTAGATAACACACCGCAGTTTTTATCTGTGAATAAAAGATACATCGATTCTTTTGGCCCCTGCTGTCAGTGACACCTGGGAGGATGGGCGAGGGGGCTGCAGGGAGTTGGGGGACATGCCATGGGGTCTCAAGGGCACACACCTCTGCCTGTCACAGTCACCACCACCCAGGTGAGAGGCCAGCCCTAGAGGGTGGCCAGAGAGGGCCCTGGCGGGGAGCAAACCTGCATGTCCTCCTTGTCCCCTTCCCAAGCTGTGCTGCCCTTCTGGACCGTGCCCAGCTTTGGGGGACTCAAGGCCTAGAGGGGCTGGGGGAAGCAGAGATTATTGAGCTGTGTCAGCGGGTGATTCAAGACTAGGGTAACAGCACCCTCAGAGCACAGATTCTGGGGGCGCCCACTGGCATTGGCTCTGGACCCCAGGGCCAACAGCCTGCAGCAGGAACCTTGCTGTAGCAGTGCCAGTTAGTCTCACCTCTGGTCCCACATGTCCCAGCTTCTGGCACTTGGGCCCTGTGTCTTGGCTGTTCCCCAGTCTGAGTCGGGGTCTTCAGCGCCCCCTCCACCACACCTTCCCCGCCAGCTGCCATTGCCACCATGCCTCCTGCCGCCCCCGGTATCCCATCATGCCCAGACCCTGGGTCCTGCCTCCCACGTGTGCCCACTTAGAACCCTTCCCCTGGAACCCTGCAGCACCACAGTCACAGCTCAGGTGGGCCACACACAGCCCTAACTGGTGTGTGCCGGGAAGCCTCTGAGTCACCATTGCACCCCCGCCCCACCTGGCACGGCCGGCTCCCAGAGGAGGGAAGAAGCCCCACATCAGCATGCCCCAATCTGAAAGACCCCCTCTGTGCCCCGACTCCTGACACCTGGGACAGACCAGTGGCCCTGTGGCCCGCACGTCATTCCTCAGGTGTCCACCGGCCCCATCCACAGCCCCCGCCTGACCCACTCGCCCTGTGGTGCGGTGCTCCTGGGACAGGGAGGTCACTGCGACCAGTCAGAGGACACCTGAGCTGCATCTGGGTCCCAGGACATGGGGAGGGAGGTGCAGGGGGTGGGAGGGAAGGGTTGGAGAGACCCAGCAACTGTGCCCCTGGACTGGTCTGCTCTGCAGTTAGGGCCCTAACCTGGAGCCAAGCATCCCATCCTCAGGGCAGGAGAGGGTTGGGATTGGGGACCAGGCAACCAAGTCTCAGGGTCAGGGGTGGGGTGGTGGTTCTGCGGGCTGCATTCTCCCTCCCAGCATGCACTGCACCACCTCCTCTGTACCTCATGGGAAAGGGGTGTACCGGAGGCAACCCTCAGGACATCTTCCCTCTGCAGAGGCACCCTGCTCCCTGCACCCTGGTCACTGCTTCAGAGTCTCACACGGGGAAAGTTCCCCACCCATCCCTGCCCCTAGGGGAGACAGGTGGCGTCCCCTGTGGTCAGGGACCTTCCCACAGTCCAGGGATGCTCTTCTGGTGGGTGGGGGGGGGCTCTCATGTGGAACATCAAAGCCCCACCTTGTCATTACTGGCCGGGAGCCCCAGGCATGCTGGGATGTGCCCGTTTTATAGATGGGAAAGCAGAGGCCGCCTGGGACCCAGCTGTCTGATGACGGGCGGCAACTGTCTGAGGGGTGCTGGCCACTAAGGGCCTGCGTGCATCCTGCTTATCAGACCTTTGGGGAACCGAGGCTGCACAGGCCCCTGTGCTCTGTGGAGATGGCAGAGTGGACATGCAGGCTGGGGAGTTGGCCTGAGGGCGCCAGACCCTTGGAACTTTGGCTGGGCAGCATCTGTGGCTATGAGCTGCCCTGGTGCTCTGCCCACCAGTTTCCCAGGGCAAGGTACCAACTGACTCACCCCGCAAGTTCCAGCCTGCCTGCTCTGCCTACCCCAGCCTTGGGCACCTGGGTCCACCTGAGGTAGCACAGGGCAGAGGTCAGGCTGAGAGGTTACCAGGTGGGGCGGGGGGCACTGAGAGGGTCCAAACAGAATACTGTCCACTCGTAGCTGCCTTCCCACTGGCTCTCAGAGCCAGGCGTCCAGGTGGGGCCATAAGGCTGAGCCACTCTCCTGCCTGAGGCAGAAAAGGGGTCAGAGTTGCCTACTGGGGAAGCCAGCCCCCCAACTCATCTGCCTCAGGGTTCTCGCTGAGCACAGGATTCCAGTTGCCAGCCTGGGGCCTCAGGTGGGGAGAAGCCAGGCTGCACCCCGAGGTTTGGACCTGGAGTGCTCACCGTCCAGAGGTATTTGCGTGTGCCAAAAACCCACAGGGTGATCACAGCCTTGCAGAGGCAAGGGTGACCCAGCAGTGACAGTGACCACGTGGTGAGGTTGTTGGGGTACCGTTAGCAGCAAGGTGGCCATGGTGACTGGGGCGGACGGCGGTCACTGGTGGTGGACGCAGGAATGATGGAGCCTGGCACAGAGGTGGAATGAGCCTGCACAGGCATGTATGGTCTGTGTGCACATGTGTGATCGCCACACACGTGTGCATGTGTGAAATGCAGCGCCAGGCTGTGTGCACACATGCTTGCATGCACATGCTGTGTGTGCACCATGAATGCATGTCCGTGTGTGAAAGAGCATTGGCTTGAGCATGTGGACATGTGTGCATGCACATGTGAGAGGCGGCATCAACCCGTGTGTAAGTGTGCACATGTGTGTTCATGCAGGAATACACAGATGCGTATGTGAGTATTGCCACATCGGGCTGTACGTCTGTGTGCGAGCGTACACTGCTGTGTGCACACCATCGTGCATGCACCTGGGAGGCCCCTGCACATGGGACTTGGATGTCAGTTGCCCAAGGCTGCTGTGACACAATCGCCACTCATGGGTGGGTGGCCTTCCCAAACAGTGGCTTCTCTGCTGATCTGGGGGCGCCTGCTCTGGGCCACGCTCTCTCTCTCCCCGGAGCTCTCATCTCCTTTCCATACAGTGGCCGTGGGGCTCTTTCTGCTCCCTTCCCTCCTGGTTCACCCCTTACAAGAGCAAAGAACCCGGCAGGAACCGGGTGAAGGGGGATGATGACATTCTGACCTCATTGTGGAACAGCTGAGAATCATGGCTCAGTCAAGCTGACACATGTCCTAGGGGTGGTTTCTGATGTCCGAGCTGGAGGGAGAGATGCCAGGCTACCCTGCTCCTGTTGGGTCAGAGGCACGTGTCCAGATCCATAGCCCCCACCCCACCCCACCTCCCTGTGTCTTGGGGAATAGTCCATGTCCCATTCTAGTGGCCCAGAGTTTGGCTGGTGTGCCAGGGTGGACGGGACGGGCTGGCGGAGGGAGGAGACTGGTTCCCCAGGCCACGGGAGGAAGCCTTGGGGCAGCCAGCTAGAACCAGGCTTCAGGCCAGTGGCCAGTTGTCCGTTCAAGGCCACAGGCCTGCCCTGGTCCGTTCCAGCAAGCAGGTCTTTCCCAGGTAGACTAGGAGCCACTAGACGCCATGCCGTCCACGATGCCCTGCCTGGAGTCACACAGCGCTGCCTGTGGGGCACACAGGGCGGAGGCGCCCAGCTGTCTGTGGCATGGGGTCCTGCTCCCTCTGATCCACATGGCCTTGGCCGTCTTGCCCTCCCAGACACGTGGACTCACTCCGGAGGCACTAGCACTTCCTGCAGGCATTCATTCCAGAGCACTGAGCACCGGGAGGCGGGGAGGCGGAGCTGATGCAGGCGGTGCAGTGGTGGGAGCCTGTCCCCAGGCCCGCAAGAGCCAGTTGCCAAGATGCTGAAACCTTGGAAAGCCCAGTTGTTGTTTTGGTTGTTTTTTTTTTTTTGGGGGGGGGGGCATCACTGCTCTCCGGTGGTGGGAGTAGGAGGCCCAGCCCCGCTGGAATTGAACCTCCGTCCCAGTGGGCCGCAGTCCCGCGCACAACCACTACGCCACCAGGGCTCAGCCCGGAAAGCCCAGTTGTTAGCTACCCTTGTTATTCGGTAGGTCGCAACACTGAGCCTCTCTGGGGCAAAATATGGACACAGGAAGTATCAGAAGAAGACGGAAGGGGTACACAGAGTCCCTGTAGCAAAAGCACCTGGTCAACAGCCACCGTGTCAAGAGGTGGCATGAGAGCAAGGACCGAGGCACTGAAGGAAGGGGTCCACACTGCACGGAGGCTTTAGCCAGCTGCAAGGCTCCAGAGTTGATGGGAGACCAACTGAAGTACTGAGGCCCTAGAAACACTCACTGCCCATGCCAGGAAACGCCCAAGACAGACCCTTAGCCCACTGACGCCATGAGATCCATCATTGTGCCCATTTCAAAGCCAGGCAATTCAGCAACATTTGGGGATCATTAACCAAACTAGGAAGCATGAATGGTTGAAAATCAAGAAAGGTGAAAGAGAGAGAGAGAGAGAGAGAGAGAGATGTGTCAGGGTTGTATCCTCTCCCCATACTTACTCGATCGCTATGCCGAGCTTACCCTCAGAGAAGTTGGGTTATATGAAGAAAGACGTGCCATCGGGATTGGTGGGGGGCTCATGAACGATCTCAGTCAGCAGCCGGCAGAGCCAGGCGCGCTGAGAGGGGGGAGGAGGGTGTGAGGCCCTTGCTGGTGAAGATCGAGGCCTGCAGCCTTCAGTGCGGTCACAGCTCAGACAGCGTGCTGAGCCCGCAGCAACACTGGAGGAACAATGAAAAGAAGACCCCAGTCCTCCCAAGAGGGCTGACAGGTCACCCGACAAATGGGGAAAGGTTGGCGCTGTCAAGGGTTTTGTCTTGCCTGGATCCACAATCGATGTTCGCAGAAGACATCAAGAACTCAAATGACATCTTGTGTGGGGTAAGCCTAAAGGCCTCTTCAAACTGTTCAAAAGTCAAGATGTTTCTTCGAGGACTGCGGTGCGCCTGGCCCAGCCCGGGCATTTCCAGCCGCCTCGTGTGCACATGGAAGGTGGACACTGACTCAGGGAGACGGAAGAAGAATGGAAGCCTTGGCGTGGTGGGGCTCCAGAAGACTGTGCGAAGCACCAGATCTGCCAAGGACAAGCCCATCTGTCTTGGAAGAAGCAGCACAGAGGCGCCTTAGAGGAAACGAGGCAGATAATCATAGCGCGTGTCCAGGTCTCGCGCTCTCTGGCCACTGCAGTCTGTGGGACCCGGGCTGGCCCCTGGCTGGCCCCCTCACTTTGGGGTGGTGGGCTTAAACTCAGAAGCTCTGTGGGGCTCGGCCACTGCCCACCACCGCCGTCTCTCCCAGGGTCGCTCGACAGCAGTCTCATCATTGGCAAACACACATGGCCAGCGGAATCACGATCCACTGTGTTTGGTGAAAGGTTGGTTTGCAGAGGGAGGGGGGGTCCCTGGTGCTGAGGGGTCCAGTCCTGCTGTGGACGAGGGTTTGGGCATTGGTGGCCCTGTCCGCAGGTCTGAGGTTGAAGGGGGCAGGTCTGGGGACAAGGGAAGCAAGTGAGGCTACTGGTCCTGAGACTGCTGTGCCAGCTGAGGCAGGAGAGGCCAGCAAGGGTGGGGATTCCTGGCAGCTGGGAGGTTTGGGGGGTTGCTTTGCCTACCACCCGTGTCCAGATACTGCTGGCCTCATGGGGATGGCGCTTCCTTGGCTGTCCTAGCGTCTGAGGTTGCCTGTCCTTTCTGGCCCTGCTCCTCCTACCTCTGTCAGATGGTGGGGTGGGGTGGGGGGGAGGGGTAGAGCTAAGATCTAGCCTGTGGGTCCATGCCAGTCCCCTGATCTCTTGGTCCTTGCTGGCCAGGGGAGTCAGGGCTACTTCTAGGCCTGGGAGCCTCTTGCTCCAGACTGGGAGCAGCTGTGCCATCTCAGATGACCAGTGTGGGGTCAGGGAGGGCATAACACCACTCCTAGGGCTGCAAGTGCTGAGGGGATTGGAGGGGGCAGGATGAGCAGTATGTATGTGTATGTGCATGTGCATGTATGTGTGTACATGCATGTGTGTGTGCGCGCGCGCACGCGTGTGTGTGTGTGTGTGTGTGTGTGTTGGAGAGACCGGGTGAGCTGGTTGAGGAACCACCCAGGGTATGAGGAACATTATCCACCTGGGGCAGTGCTTTCTTGCTGTCAGAGTGGGACACCTTTCCCACCTACACTTAGTGGGGGGGGGGGCGCTGCTGGCTGTCACTAAGACCCTGGACCCTGGACCTCTGCTTCCCCTGGCCAGGCCTGGTGGGCACTTGAATGATTCCGGCCATCCTCCAGAAAGACCGAGAGGAGCCAGTGTTCCAGCTTGAGGTCCTGGGGGTGGGGACTGCAGCTTTTCCTTGCCTTAGCCCCAAAGGGTGGACTCACTTGACGGGCAGGGACGGGGCAGTCTGTGGTCTGTCTCTATCCTGCACACAGGGTCAACCCAGGGTGAGCTGGGCCCCCTGGCTCCTGGGGAGAGTGAGTGAGTGCAGGGCGGAAGGAAGGAGACAGGGTGTGACGTTAGGGAGAGATGCCTGGGACAGGCTACAAAGTTCCTGTCTGCCTGTGAGCGCTTGCAGGGCACAGGACTCTGCTTAGCCTCAGCCTGGGTGCTGACTCGAGCCGGGCTCCCTGAATTGCGAGCTCAGAAGCCCCCACTCCAGGACGTCAGTCTGTCCACAGTTGTGTCCTGCTGGCGGCAAGGGAGGTGGCGGGGCATACTCGGCTGGCTGGAAATCTCATTCCAGGGACCCGGTGTGGCCTCTGTGCGTTTTCCACGAAACCCTGCTGGTTTCCATTCCATGACCTGCGCCTTCATCCTGTTTGCCAGGAGCCTGCGGGCCCCAGATAAAGGCAGTCCTGGCCCTGGGAGGGACTGCAGCGGCCTCTCTGAAAGCCAGCGTCCGTGTCCGACTCCTGGTGTGCTGCTCCAGCCCCTCGGGCAAGACCCTCAGGTGGAGGTTCATGATCGGCCGCATGGCCAACCCCCCTTCTGCTAACTATTAGACGTAGATTAAATTTAAAAGAGATTTAATTTGTCAGGTTGTCGTGAGCTTTAATGGAGGATAAATTACGCACGGGGGGACGTCTCGCCTTTGTCTCCGCAGGCGGAGCTGTCCTGGTCGGCAATGGGTGCAATTAATAGCTGGCACCTGCTGCCGCCCCGCCACTGCTCCGCCCGGCCCGGCCGGCCGTCCATCACCTCTACGCCTCCTGGAAGGAGCTGGCCTTCGGGGCTGGTGGGATAACATCAGGGCAGGTGGGGCGGAGGCCCTTGTGCCCATCGTGCTGGCAAGTGCATGCCTGCTTGCTTCTCTGGTGGCGCTTTGTGCTGGATGTGTGTGTGCTTGTACGTGTGTGTATGAGTGCGCACGTGTGGTCATGAGTGCATGTGCATGTGCATACACACACGTGTGTGCCTAGGCGTGCACACGTGTGATTGTGTATGAGAGCATGTGTAATAGTGTATGCATGCGTGTACTTGTGTATATGTATGTATGCGCGTGCATAGATACACGGGTGCCCACAGGGGTGCCTGTGAGTATGTGCATGTGTGTTGTCGTGTGTGGGTACGCATACATATGTGAGTGGGTAGAGGTGTGCCTATGTGTGGGGGTATGAGGGGACTACAAAGATGTCTCAGTAAAATGAAACAGAAAGTTAATGGAATTTCCCCAGGAACTTTCAGAAGATCCTTCATATATGAATGCACTTCAGTGTGTGAACATGTGTGCAAAGCCATGTGCTTACCTGAGAAGAACCAGCTTCATGTGTGTCATCGCATGTGTGCATGTGTGCACATCCATGAATTTGCCTGCTTCATGTGTGTCAGTGTGCACTGCATGTTCCCAGGGAGAGCCTGTCCCATCTGTGACAGTGTGCATGTGTTCCCCTTCTGCTGTGTCTGCTAAGCACCCCTCTCCCTGTGCTCCTTCTGGAATGAGGGGCAGGAAGAGAACTGGAGGTGTTCTGTGCCCTGTCTTGGGTTGGCCCAATTCTACCTGCTTCTTCCTAATTCCCAGATTCTGGGCCTGCCTGGTACTGGGCAGGGTGTGGGCACAGAGGGCTGAAACCCCTGGAGCTGGGCTCTGGGCTGCCCTCTGATGAGCCAGACTGTGGCTTATAAGACTGACCTCCACAGCACTGTGCTGGGGTCTCTCCTCAACCCCAGGAGCCTTGTGTGTTTGGGGACTGAGTGGCCTGGTCTGGTTGTGTGTGTGTCGGTAGTGGCTGAGGCTGAGGGCTGCCTGTTTTGGCAGGTCCTCCGACCAGGGCAAGGGGTGGGGGTGGGGGCTGCAGAGTGCAGAGACGTGGAGAGAGGGGTCCCCCAACCACCCTGTCTCAGCTGATCCACTGGCTTCCTCAAGGAGTGGGGCGCCCCAATCCTAACCTGGCCATGAAACTACAGTGCCTAATGCTTCTCAGCCGGGCTCCCCGTGGCTGCCATCCTGGAGCCTGGCTTGGGGGTGGGGGGAGGTAGGCCGGCCAGTGGCAGGTGAACAGAGCGGGGTTCCTGGTGGGACTCTGTGGGAGCCTGGAGTGGAGGGCGGAGGTAGCTCTCCCTCCTTGTCCTACAGATGAAAGCTACTGGGAGTCCCTGAGGGGGTGGGAGGGATCAATTAGGCCCAGCTCTGTGCTCAGAGCCAGGCTGGGCTGGATCAAACGCAGTCCCCACCCCCCTTCTCCGCCCCCTCCCTGTCCTCAGGCTCTGGCGGCTCCTAATGAGCTGCTTGGGCTGTGAGAGCTACACAGACCTGCATACATGTGCACACATATGCATGTAATGTGTGCACAATGTGTGCGTGTGCTTGTTCTGAGTGCCCCTTTCATTGCCCACCCTGAGCTGCTTGGGCTGTGAGAGCTACACAGACCTGCATACATGTGCACACATATGCATGTAATGTGTGCACAATGTGTGCGTGTGCTTGTTCTGAGTGCCCCTTTCATTGCCCACCCTTTCTCCCTGACACCCCCCCCCCCAGATGCCTCATGGCTTCCGCCACATCCCCTCTCCAGTCCCACTGGACAGCAGGCCTATCACACAGGCCTGGGCACTGCGGCCCCTTCCCAGCTCCTGTGAAGCTTGTGCGGGGGCACCCTGGGGCCCCTGGCTGCCTCTGAAGAGCCCCTGGCCGGTTCTGGCCCCTGCAGCGCTGGTGTTCTGCTCTGAGCTGGCTCTCGCTCGGGTTGTGACAGGTTCTGGCTGGGGCTCTGTTCTTACACGTGTCCCTGCCCACTGCCCTCCTGCCCTCCAGAGCAGCAAGCAGACAGCATGCCTATCCTGACCGGGGGTCGCCATAGAAACCCTCTCAGGTCTAATTAGAGCTGCAGACTGCACGCTGCTCAGCCTCCTCTCAGACCCCCAGGCTTGGCTGCTGAGGCCTAAGGAGGCACCAGGTCGCCCTGCAAGTCCAACCAGGTCCACCCTCAGTAGTCCAGGGGGTGGCCGGTGGGGGTGGGGGGGCTAGGGTCTGCAGAGCTCCAGGGGATTCGAGAGACTCCCAGTTCCAGAGTCTGTGTCCCATGGACCCAGGCCAGAGCTGGCCTAAATTTAGGGCAGGAAGGGACAGTCCACTGGAAAAGGGTGGTCACAGGTGCTACCGGACATATGGCACCAAGTAGCTGGCAACCCTGCGGAGGGGGCCATGCTGGGACTGGGGCTGCTGGGTCAGAGCCAGGCATCCTGCAGGGTCTCCCAGGTTCAGAACCCTGAGGTCGGCACGTGAGGGCTGAGGTGCAGGGCCCATGGCTGAGTCCCTGACAGGATGTCCATTCCCAGGTCAGCCAAGTGCCGTCACATCTCAAATGCTTGGTGCTTTGCTCTCAGGGCACCGCTCAGGCTCTCCAGCACAGGTCAGGGTCAGGGCCTGGACTGCGAAGTGAGGTGGGGACCAGAGCCAGCCCCCAAGCAAGAGACCCTCCCAGCAGGCTCCCCAGCTCACTCATCCATCAGTCCATCCATTCACCCTTCCTTCCATCCACCCATCTTCCTTTTATCTACCAATCGTTCGATCCATCGATCTACCCCTCCATCCCTCCATTCATCCATCATCCATCATCCACTCTAAGAGATGGCGGGGCCCCTGGGAGACGTGGCCAGCAGCAAGAATGTTGAGTGCAGGGCTAGTGTGTACTGGAGGTGGGAACAGCGTCACTTCCTGAATTCCGCCCGGTCCCACAGAGAGGCCGAGCCATCTGGCTGCGTCATGATGCCGTGGGCTCAGCAGCCCAATGGGAAGGGCCAGGCTGGGCACCTCAGATCTCAGTTGGACCAGAGTGAATCTGCGGTGGCCGAGAGGGATTAGCTTGGACATGGGGTCAGCAATATGGGCATGTCCGCACAAGGTGAGGCACAGCGCTGTGGCCAGGACTGCCAGGCTAGAGGGAGGACAAGGCCCCTCCCCATGCTGCCTTTGGGGCGCAAGAGAGTGGAGTGCGGTCACTCACACACACTTACCGGAGGTACACCTTCACTCCCCGCCACCCGGCTCACCTAAGCTCTGACACTCACAGCGCCCACCTGACCTCTACTCTCCCCACGCCCACGCACCACCCACCCACTCATTCTCTCACTAATACGCCCGCACCCACTCACCTGTACCACCCACCCACTCATTCTCCCACTCCAACGCCTGCACCCGCTCACCTGTGCTCCCACACACTCCCCTGCCCGCGGTCTGCACTCCTGCAGGCTCTCAGACTCCATCTGTCCCGGCCACGTGGGGCTGCCCTTTGTCCTGACAGCAGGTGTGCCTCCGTGTCCAGGGCTGTGACCGCTGTCCTGGGGGCACCTGCCACGAGCGCCACTCCCACAATACTCTGCTTCATGAGCAAGTCACGTCTGTGGACGTGACTCGGGTGACTGGTCAGCGACCCTTGAGACAGGGGGTGGTCTGTGGGTTTCCATGGAGCCCAGAAGTGGGGAAGTGGGGGAGCAGCCCTTCTCTGCTTGGTGGCAGGGGGGTGGGGAGGTTAAGGCCCTAGAGTGCCAGCTGAAGAAGTGACTGCTAGCCGTCGAGAGAAGTCCCTGGCCACAAGGACAGAGGCCTCAGTCCCGCAGCTGGCCATCCTGCCGCAGAGGAGCCCAGCCCAGGCTGTATCTCTGCAGCAAACCCCTCCCTCCCTGGGGAGTGACTTTCTGGCTGGGGGCTCAAGCTCATGTGGGTTCAAAGGACAGCACATTAATTGGCCTAATTAGTGGGTGTTTCATGCTGCCGTTCTCAACCTGTAGTTTTCGACCCCTTTGGTGGTCAAGTGACCCTTTCACAGGGGTCGTTTAAGACTGTCAGAAAACACATAGTGCTGATGGCTTTAGGAACCGAGATACCACTTCTCTGTCTCCAGGCGGGACTGCTCACATGCAGAGACACCCACACACCAGTACTGGCATGAAGACTGTGACCCCCCCCTACACCAGGCTCCAAGACAAACTTTCATGGATTTGTCATTAGAAATAAACATTTCACAATATAGAATGACACGTTGTTTTTGTGATGAATCAGTATGCTTTAATGATGTTCAACTTGTAATGATGAAAACGTATCCTGCCTATCAGATGTTCCATGACGATTCGTCACAGCAGCAACATGACAGTGATGAGGTAGTAACGAGAATAGTGCCATGCTTGGGGGTCCCCACACTTGAGGAGCTGGGTGAGAGGGTCCCGGCACAAGGAAGGTGGAGAACCCCTGTCCTCATGGGTGGGATCGAGTCCACGGAGTCCTGAAACCAGGTGAATGCCCACCCATGGGCCAGTCACTGCCTCCGTTTGCTGGGTCAGCAGAGGAGCAGCGGGTCGGGACCCCGCCTCCCTGGCCAGCACTCCTGACAATGCTGCACGGGCATGCTCCCCACCACTGAGCACTTTGATCCATGATTCCCTAGAAGGATCCTAATCACAGGGAGTGACTGCAGACGTCCTTCTGGGACGTGGGGCTCGGAGGAACCCCTGACACCACTGCCCCGAGGTCACCTTCGACCCGAGAGCCACAGACGTCCCTGGGGCTGCCCTCGGACAGTCTGGAGGCGGGTGGGCTGGGGGGCACAGCTCAGAGAGGGCGCCGGGAAGCACCAGCAGCAGGGCCAACGCCGTGCGGCTGTGCTTGTGAAACCGCTGTCTGTGCCTGTGTCCTGCATCGTCATTGTCGTCGCCATCATGTGAGTCCAGATAGACTAGAGAAACAAGTTCATAAGCACGCATCTGTATATTAGAGAGAGCTTTACATAAAGCGTAACTGTACATTAAGAAAACATCCCAACCCCGCCCAGTCCAAGGCCATAAGTCTGATAGTAGCCCGTAAGTCCTTTTCAGACTCACGAAGCCAAATGCAGGAAGATGACAAACCAGTGGGTAAAGGCTTTGGATCCAGGGGCCTTGTAAACCTCTCAGTGCTGGCAGGGGTCTCTCTCTGTGGCTTCTCCGGCTTCAGAGGCCTGGTTCCTTCCATGTGGCTTGTCCGACTCGGGGCACTCGTGTCTTGTCAGCTGCAACGTCTCGCGGGGAGCCAGCCTTGTCAGTCGAGTGTCGCCAAGGTAGTGAGAGTGTCTCCTGCTCCCAAGAAAGATGTACCAGATTTCCCAGAAGTCTCAGGGAAGGCCAGGCCCTCACTGAGGTCTCATTGGCTATCTCCGCCCCTGCACTCGTAATCCTCAAAGTGACAGCAGATTGGGTGACTGCCACAGTCACCATCATCAACCACAAAAGGACTTGCCAATCACAGGGGCAAGGCTGGGAGGGGCTCCTCCTCTGAGGGCTAGGTGAGCTCCCAGCCCAGCAGGCACCTGTGTCCAGCTGAGCAGAGAGCCACGCAGCCTTCTGAGCTGCAGGTCCCGAGATAACACCTGGCTGCTGTGTGAAGCCACTGGGTCTGCACTCCACCCCAGCCCTCACCTGTCCTGCCATGGCTGGGAGGCTGGGGGCCGAGACCTGGACTCAGGGGACCCTGGGGAAATCTGGGTAGGGGAAGGGCCTCTGATCTATGTGGGCTGGGGCAGCACAGTCCATGTGTCCCTCCATGCTCACACACCCTTGTCTTGGATCTGAGAGTGCCCTGTCCCCCATGGACGGCTGCTCCTTGGGGAAAACATGTGGCTGTCTGTCCGCCATGTTGGGGGCAGGGAGCAACACTCCACTGCCGTCTCAGAGGGCTGGGGTGACTGGGAATGCAGCAGCAGCATTTGGTGTGGGTTTCACCTGCCTCTGTAGGGCAGGGAGGCCCTGGGGAGTCCCCCGCGGAGGCCTACACAGAAGAAACGGGTCCTGCCCCCCTCTCTGAAGCCTCCCAGATAAGTCCCTCCTTATCTCTTCGCTCTGGTGGCCTGAGAGTGTCCCTTGGCTTGTGGCTGCAGTTTCGTGGTGGCCGACACGACTCAGGACTCGCCCTGCTCCCATGCCGCCTTCTCCTAACCCGACAGATGACATCTAAGCCCCTCACGCACACACACAGAGAGGTGTCTGCTGAGGAAGTGGCTCACGCATTGTGGAGGGTCAGGCCTCAGGCTGCAAGGGTCTCCTGACTCCCTTGTAGCCACGAGGGCTGATGAACCCAAGACCTGCTGCAGGTCGGACGCAGGCTGCCACCTGCAGAGACCAGAGGCTCCAAGGTTGGCCGCTGGACGGCAGACTGCTCCTGGTGGACTCCCAGGGTCCATGGGCAATATGGCAGGGGACTGACTGAAGCCCAAAACACCAGAAGTCAAATGGTGAGCCAGTTGCAGGGTCCAGGCTGACGCAGAGAGAAAGTATCCACAGAGAGAGGAGACTGCCACGATTGGCTGGCCCCGGCAGGGATGATTGTGTTACAAGGGACCCCATCGTGGGGAAGCTTCCTCACAACCGCCGGGCCACGGGGATTCCCAGTGCAGACACATTGACACACAGCAAGAGAAAGTGTGTGCCTGCAGACAGCCCAGTCTCCCTCTGTGAGGGTGGAGGAGTCACTGGGGATGCAGAGGGCTGATGCCCGTGAGGTGGACATCAGACTCACCTCCCCATCCCAACCTTTCTATCAGTCGGCATGCCTGCTGTCCCTTCCAGGGCTTGCTCGACTTCTCTGCTGGCCCTACTGTTAGGTTTTTTTTCTCCTTTTCTTTTGCAATGACCACACAGAATTCACAGGCCATTTTCACAGTGCTGGGGTTTACTAGAGAAGTATTAGGTTGCAATTCAGGATAAAGAACGGCTCAGGATACAGCTCCTCTATTAGGAGAGCTTCTTCTCAGCTGTGCTTGAAGGCAGGCCTCTCGCTGGCCCCTGCTCTCTTGTGCCAGCCTGCATCTGGCTTGGCTAAGTGGCCCACAGCTCTTTAGCTCTGCCAGTAAGAGCCTGGAGGCGCCTACTCCGCCAGGAAGCCTCAGCTGGAAGGGGATCCGTTCTCTCTCTTGCGCCTCCGCAGGCTGACCCCCACAGCAGCTGCCTCACTCTCTGGGCTGGACGGTGGCCTCCCTCCCTGCCTCGCAGAGGGCTCCTGGGTCTGCTGCTTCTCCTCAACAGCCCGTGCCGTCGCTGGGCTCCAGGACCCTCCCTCTGTCACCTGCATCCCGGGGGCTCTCAGCACAGGCACCCCTGGTCCAAGGATGCACCCAGCTCCTGCCTAATGAGGTGAACTCATTTTAAATATAGTGGGGTGGCAAGACTGACCAAACCTCTCATTAGGGTTCCATGCATCTTATTTGCATGCGTCCACACCTACAATGGTTTTTGCATCTTATTTGCATTGCTAGCCAGCTGTCCAATCCCCTTGGCCGGCCACAAGCACTCAGCTGCATAGTCCTGCACAGTCGTTTCGAGGGAGTCACAATCCTTGCATGGCTAATGGGCCGTGTTGACTCATTCACTGCCCTGCAGACATCGGTGTGCACACTTCAGTCTGTCACTCACACCCACCCCATCTCAGGATCCTTAGCACACCCACCATGGCAGGAAGCCCGTCCCCTCGCCCCACTTCCACCCCCACCCCCACCACTGGGTCCCTCAGACTGTTGAATTCCACACCAGAGTCCCCATTTAAAAAGTCATTGTCCCGGGGGCTCGTACAGCTCTGCTCACACTCTGTACATCTCTCAGTGAACATCCACTTTTCACGCCGCGCCCTTAATTTACTTCCCGTTCTTTCTACAGCGACGGTTCTCGACCTGTGGTTTGAGATCCCCTTGGAGCTGGAACGACCCTTTCACAGGGGTCACCCGTTCATAACAGTAGCAAAATGACGGTGATGAAGTATCAACAAAAACAATTTTTTGGTGGTGGTGGGGGGGCGGCTTTCACCACCACATGAGCTGTATGAAAGGGTTCCGGTGAAGTCTCTGCCACCTCTCTGCCTTTGTCTCTAAAGTTGAGAACCACTTTAGAATCTGAAGAGAGCCTGGCTGCTGCCTTCGGGGCGCTCTGCGTGGCTGCAGTGGACACAGCCGCTCCTCTCCACGTCAGAGTCAGCCGTCCGTGTCTGCGAGGGTCCGGCTTTATCCGGCTGCTGTCTCTGTGCTTGTCCAGTCGTCATGTCGTACTAATAGGACAAAGACTGGCGCCCCTACCGTTCATGCAGAGATGCAGCCCGGGTCTGGCAGCCTGGCAGGAAGGCCAGGCGGGTTAATGGGAACCTGCTTTCTCGTCCTTCACACCTCTGTCCAGCAAGCTGTCAGCCCTGCCTACCTCTTCACACCTTGGAATGAGCTGGAAGGAGCCGCAGGACACTGCCTGGCAGGCAGCAGCCCTGCAGGAGGCCTGGAGAGGGAGGGAGATAGAGTGGGGGAGACAGCCCCTTCTTGGGATCACTCTTCTGGGCTGGTGAGTCCTGGTCCAGGGTGGGCAGCCTGGGAGCAGGGCTGCACACCCTTCTTTTACCAGAGCTGGGCGTGCCCCTGGCACTGGCTCTAGTTTCCCGGAAGCAGACAGCCTCTTCCTGCCCACAAGGAGTTGCTGGTGGTTTCAATCCACAAGCCTGGTGGTCAGTACTGACCGCTTCCCGGTCCTATGGTCACCCCAGCTGCGCAGTCTCTCTGGCCCACAGTCTCCCCTCAGTCTCTCTGCAGCCTCCCCGGGAAGACAGGCTGGCATCCGCACAGCATGCTGCTTCCTCTCCGCTTTCGTCAATATTTAATGACCGATGGCTTTGGGACCTTTTTGGTGGCATGTCCTTCTGCAGCCACTTCTGACGTGACAGACGGGGGTCTTAGCAGGTGTTGGACTTGCAGGTCACTCCCGTGATTGGCGGGGAGGGCGCGACTGCAGCTGGTGGCCGCCAGCGGGTGGGGAGCAGAGCGTGGGGATGAATGCTAATGGCGGACCAGAGCCACCGGCTGCCTGGTAATTAGTGGCCTGTGGATGTCTGGGTGGGCTCCAGATGGACGCAGGGTGGGGCGTCCCCAGGCTTGCTGGGCAGGATGAGTTTGCGTGACTGGAGCCACTGGGGTGACGGTGCAGCAAGGGCGGGTGGGGGCCAGGCAGGGGGCCCCTTGGGAGGGAGGGAGGAAACACTTGGTTAGATTCAGAACCTGTCCTGACTCCAGGCTCCATCGGCCCACGAGATGTGTCCCCTCGTGTTACTCTATGGGGACCAGCAGGTCATCCCCCCACCCCCACCCCTGGTGACCTGGTCTCGGGAGTCCCCTGCAGGAGGGACATGGGCTTGTCCACAAGCCAGCTCTGGCTCCAGCGGTTGGGTGGGCCAGCAGCCCTGTGGATTCTGGGATCATGAATATACAACGTGCGTCCAGGAGAAGCCAGGCGGGGGGGCAGCACCAGGCTGGGTCGATTTGCAGCCGTGGGGCCTCTGGGCCGATCTGGTTCATGAATAAATCAGGCCACAGAGATGCGCAGAGCCAGTGAGGCCCGCAGGCTCTGTATTTACAACGGCTACTCCCGTGATATAGGGCCGGCCTGCAGCCGCTGGTTCCAGCCCAGGATTTATTGCCTCTGGAAGGGCCCACGGCTGTGTTGACTCAGCCTGAAGTGGTGTTTGGCTTGGGGGCGGGCGGTGGGGGCTCTGGCTTTGCTGCACTGGAGGGTGGGGCACCCAGAGCAGCCGGCTGGCACATCCCTCACAGGTGGGCAAACCCCAGACTTGGGGGGAGCGCAGATGGAGTTTGGTGACACAGTCTGGCCTCGGTATGTGGCAAGAGGCTAGCGCTCCTCGGGGGCAGGGCTGAGGGTTTGTGGGGAAGGAGAGGCTGACGGTAAGGGAGACACTCCCCAACTTTCCAGCCCCGTGGAACTGTAAATCCCGCCTCTCACCCAGGGAAGCCACTTGTGGATGTAAATCTAAAACGTCCAGCCCACAGCAGCAAGTCGTCGATGCTGACTCTCAGTGCCCCTGCAGGCTCCTGAGACTGTAGACAGCCTCGTCCTGCTCCTTTAGAGTGGGCAGTGGATTTGAACTGCTGACCTTGGGGTTACCAGCACAACTCATAACCACCGAACCACCGGGGCTCCTATTGAAAAAGAGAGAATTGCCCACAATCAACCCGCTGTTTCCGTCCTGAGATCCTGTCTCCTTTAAGCTCTTTCTTCCTGGGCAAGTATCCTCCCCCACCCACCCCTGGAATGATGCACACTGTGACCAGATCTGCACCCCCATGCCCCGGCCCCCCACACCCCCACCAGGACATGTGCAGAAAGGACAGTCACAACCTACAGTGGACTCTGGAGTGACAGGGTTAAGTCAGAGACAAACCAGCAGAAGGACCTGGTCAGAATGACCTGGACAGTGTTTAAAGTGAAGGGACCCTCTGACCATCCTCTCCTGGCTGGGAATCCTAACTCTGCCCGAATGCATATTCATGACTGTTCCTCAGAAATCTGTTGCATATTCATAGCCCCCACGATTTTCTTCCTGGTATGCTTGTCTTCCCCAGGGGCGCCCCTGGGTGAGTCTGGTCCCGCTCCCTCTTCTTGACTGGCCACATCAAAGCCTTCCCACTCATGGTCGCCCGGTCTGACCTTTGTCCCTCACTGCACAGGGTCAGACAGCCAGGCCTGGATGGCAGAGTCTGAGCACCAGGTCATGGACCCCAGGAGTGACCTTTCACCCTTGGGTTTGGGAAGAGCCCCTGGGCCCCCATGACCCCTGGATGTGTGGGCCTATGGAAGTCTGTCCTGTGGGGAGGTGAGGTCCTCTATCCTGAGGAACCCTTCCCCAATCTCCAATCTGCGTGGCCCCCCTGTGGGTCTTTCTCTGAGCTGCCCCGGGTGGGGGGGGGCCTCCAGCTCTCCCCTCTGGTTAACAGCTGAACATGCTGTCTGTCTGCTCAGGGACGCTAGGGTCGGAGGAGTGGCTCCAGGGTGGGCTGCACACCATCCTTTAGGGCCTGTTGTTGGGAAGTGTCCCCACCCCAATAGACCCCACCCCCACCCCACTAGAAAGGAAAATCATGAAGTCACGGCAGAGTGGCCAGACCTTCCATGTGGTGGCCTTGACTCAGCAGGGAGGCTGCTGGGCCAGGGCTTAGCCAGCCTTTCCAGGCCCTCTGAGGATGGGGTGTGGTCCTGCTCCCCAGTCCGTCCCCACATGGGTGCCCTGAGGTCTCCCAGCAGGACGTTTGTCAAAGTTAGACTCAGGAAGCCTTATCATCATGTCTGCAGAGGCTCCAGGACTGCCCACTGCCTCACCTGCTCCTGACACCTGGTGGCTTGTCCGGGAGGCACATGTGCCTGCCAGCCTGGCCTCCTCTGAGTTGGGGACTGTACGCAGAAAGGCCTGGAGTGGGCATCCTTCAAAGGCCCCCAGGACTCACGGGGCTTGGGGGTGGCTTATGACCCCTGGGACCCTGTTATCTGGTGGCCTCTCCCCCTTCAACTCTGACAGGCATGCAGGGGTCCAGGCAACCCTCGGTCCCATGAGCATGGTGGTAAGTCCTGGGAGAAGCGGACAAGCGCAGGGCATGGGCATTGCGGTGTCAAGCTGGCCAGCAGTGATGCAGGGCACAGAGACGATCAGGGCTAGCCACTCTGGCCAGGACTGTGAGGATGGGGGAGTCGCTCTGTAGTGAAAGTTGGGTCACTGCGTGTGGAAACAACCCCATGACGCCTAACAGCACCCCCGTGGCTAGGGGGAGGAGGGGGAGGGCTTAGCTTAGGGCCCTGCCCGCATGTGACTGGTGGCAGGATGGCGGGGGAGGGAGGAGGGTGAGACGGTGCTGGACTCAGAGGGCACGACCGCTGCCTCTGATCTGTTCTTCTCCAGGGACCGGTCTCTCCTGACCCCGTGTCCGAAGCACGGAAGGTGAGGTCTTGCCCCTTGCCTCTAAGGAGCCCTCTGGCCCCACTTCTTCCCAGACAGCTCTGCTTGTCCTTTTGGCTGTCTGTGGCACCTTCACTGTTCTCTGCCAGCTCCACGATTCCCGCGCCCGCATCCTTCTGCGGCCTTCCTTGTTCTTCGTCCAGCTTTCCCGAGTGCCGGATGCCGTGAAGACCCTGGCAGGGTCAGGCGCACCTCGCAGTCCCACTGCGCCCTTCACTCCCTGAGGAAGCCTTGCGCAGCAGGCGTGCCCGGTGCTGGTCTCTTGAGCAGGGATGGTGGATCCAGACAAGACAAACCCTGCGACGACATCAGCCTGTTCTCCAGAGAGACGGGGTTCATGCCGTCATCCTTGGGTAAGGTGACCAGACGTCCCGCTTTTTAACAATTTGTCCCGTATCCCGTGGCGTTTTAAAATGAAAGAAATATATCACGATTCTACTTTTCCGTTCTATGAGCATTTTTTCTTGCTCCATATAGACCAAACTTTTAATCAAGGACCCCCTCTGCCCGGTCAAGGTGTCCCATTTAAACTCTGGTCACTTTATTTGGGAGCGCTGCATTTTGTGACGTGCGCAGTCATGGTAACGCAGCTCTTGTTGCTCAGTGCAGGGAGGGGGTGTGGGGGTGGGGAGGGGGTGCGGGCAGGCCGCCTCACTGATCCGTGCAGGAAAGCGGACTGCCGCCCTCTCTGCTCCTAGGTCTGACCCTCATAACCACATAAATAGCTGCATGAGATCCCTTGGGTGGGAAGTACCTCGGTTCTTGGCTTCACATGAGAAAGAATCCATACCAAAGCCTCCTCTGTGATCCGAGTGGGTTTTTATAAAGGACGGGACAAGCTCCAGGTGTTGCAGTCACTGAACATGGGTCGCCTCGTGGGACCACCCCCCATACGTGGGGGCGCCTGAGCCCAGAGAACAAGAGGGTGCCAGACAGGTGAAGGAGAAGGGGAGTGTCTCACAGTCAAGGTTTTTGAGGCCCCTGCTGGAAGGTGTGGTCAAAGGTATTGGTTGGCCCCCTTGGCTGAATTAAGCCCACCTGGGCCTAGTTTGGGCTGCCCAGGTGTGAACCACCCACCTGACATGAACTTGAACTGGCGCCTGCCCGGTTGGTGTCTATGGCCGGCTAAGGTCTCCTGCAGGGGACCTTCAGAGGCAGAGAGGGACACCCCACCGCCGACCCTGTTCCTGTTTCTCATTACCTGACGACGACGACATCAACTCTAATAATAATATTAGTAATAAAGGGGAAACACCAATGTGTCAAGCAAGCCTGGGCAGACCTTTTTGTTCCTCAGTAGCCCCCCTCTTCCCCACAGGGGTGGGGGTGGGGCGTCGCCGGAGGTTTCTGCCCTCCCTCCTCCGGTGCCCTTGGCAGAGCTCTGCTAATGAGATTCCCGGCCTGCAATCTGGGAGCCGCCCCACCCCCTACCTCCGGCCTGCAGTCCCCGCAGGAAGCTGGGGGTCGGGCAGGGCTGGGTGAGATCTGGCCCCAGGCCTCAGAGAGCAGAAAGCTGCAGGAAGGGAGGTCTGGGGCCGGAAGGACGGAAGGACGTCTGCAGCAGATGGGCCTGCCACCCGCTCAGGGGTGGGGGCAGGGCGGGCCTACAGAGAGGGTGCCATGGGTTGCTCTGAGTCCCGCCAAACTCACGGCCCTCTCCCCCATTGGGGCTCTGTCAGGAGGCCAGAGCGGTTT
>PVJH01024127.1:0-33643 GCA_004026705.1 Nesogale talazaci | reverse complement strand
TATCAATATGTATGAGGTGGGACAGAGTGGAGTAGAGACCCAAAGTCTTTCTGTAGACATTTGAACTTCCTCTCACAGAAAGATCAAAGAGAAGAAATGAGCCAGCCAGGATGCAGTATAGCATTGAGGAAACATTAATACACCTGTGACTTTTATTGGGTACTTTTTAGCCCTGAAGTGACATTTTGCTCTTTAGCACTTTAAAAGATTTTCATGGAGCAGATTTGTATATAATTTGATTTTTTAACTGTGATTTGATTGCTTGATTTTGATTCTTAGTAAAATGAAATCCTTACCTCTGTGGAAGACTTGTATTTCTCTCCTTAATCTGGATTCTACATCAGGCCCAATGTCCCACCATTTGGCCTACTGACCTTGAGTACTTTTATCAGCCTGCATATTGCCTGCCAATCTTGGAATCGTTTGACTCAAGCCAAGAACATGACTTTGCTGTCTGCTTGCTTTCCTGCTTCCATTTTCTTTAGCCCCGTATTTATGTGAGTGAAAAAAAAAAGCCTCCAGTCTAATATTTAACTTGAAACAGATGGGAACTTGCCTGCTTCTACAATACTGTGAATGGCTTTCTTCAATAATAATAATAATAATAATAATAATAATAATAATATATTTATAGAGAGGTATCTATATAAGAAAGCAAGAGAGAGATCTATATAATAGAAAGAGACAAATAAATACTCTCTATTCCAATAAAGATTTATAATCTCAGAAACATGCATAGAACTCTATCCTGACCGATAGGATAACTGTGGTGGTGAGTATGGCTTTTTTGTGTGTGGTATATTTATGTGTGTGTATGTGTGTGTGTTTGCATTAGTCTGGATAGACTAGAGAAACAAATTCATAGACATGCATATGTGCATAAGAAAAAGCTTTATATACAAGATAAGTTGAATATTGGGAAAACGTCGTAGCCCAGTCCAGAACAAGTTTCTAAGTCTGCGGTTAGCCCATATATCCAATTCCAATCTGCAAATTCCTCTTCAGATTCATGCAATGCATGAAATGATGTCAAATGCAGGAAGACTGCATGGCAGTGAGTGGAAAGTCTTGCAGTTCCACTGGTAGTGGAAGCATCTCGGCACTGGCAGGGGTCTCTGTGTGACTCCTTCAGCTGCAGGGCTCTAGTGTGGCTCCATGTGTCCCTGCTGCTGGAATATCTCACTGGGAAAGAGTGAAGAGTGTGCGTTGGAGTAGAAAACATGGATAATTTAGGGAAGATGATTCCTTGGGACTAGTGGGGGGGAGTGGTGACACTGGGAGGGTGGAGGGATGGTGACGTAGAAAGGGGGAACTAATTTCCGGGACCTACATGTGACCTCCTCTCTGGTGCAGACAGCAGGGGTGGGTGAATGAGGTGACACATGGGACAGTGTACAATATGAAGAGGCAATAACAATTTGTAAATTATTAGGAGTTCATGGGAGAGGAGGAGGTGGAGAGGAAGTATGGGGAGCTAGAATTAAAAAAAAAGAACTAGAGGAAAGGGGGAAAGAGAGCATATGCTGGCAGCTCATGTAGAAAATGTTTGGAAATGAATGTGGCAACTTGTGTACAAGTGTGCTTAATACAAATGATGTATTGAATGTTATAAGAGCTATCAGAGCCCCCAATAAAATCCATATTTAAAAAAAAAGATCAAAGAGATAATACTGACTTGAATGGTTAAAACTTAGTCAGTTGGCCCCCCCTCTGATGTACACTGGACCTTATGTGGTTTTAAACATTGTTTGTACTTTTGTTTGTTCATATTGTGTTTATCTGAGATGAGTTATATCATTGGGTTTCACCCTCTAGAAATTGTGTTATTTGTTTTCTGTCTCTCGGTATATGAAAATCAGGATTGATGAACCTAGAGGGACAGCAAGCAGAATAAGAGTTTCCGAGGTGGTAGGAAGCGTACAAGGAGTCCAGTAAGAGAAAGATTGTGATAGCAATTGTAAAATACTGTTTGATATGATTTAATGATATATGTATTAACTCCCTGTTAATCTCAAGTATTATTATTTTTATTTTCATTTATGGTCCCTGTATTATTTGTTTTTCCTCTGGATGTCTTAATATATGTTAACCCTTATCTGATACTGAAATTTTCCATAAAATAATTACTCATATTAAAAATTCAGTTATCAAAGAAAAAAATAAAATAAAAAAGCTATGGATAAAGGTATAAGCATGGGTGTGTCCATATATAAAAACATTAATCCACAAAAACAGAGGTATTGACCTATGTACATGTATTTATATGGTAATTCAGTGAGGTGGTGGACAGACTTAGGCCTCTTCTCATATCCACCCTCCATACAAGAACATGTTTTTCTAACAAATTGGCAATCTGAGAGGCTTTACCCTGCTATACAATCTCGGAAGACAAAATGGGCATATAAGCAAATGTGGTGAAGAAGGGAGAGGGTGCCCAGCTATTAGAAGATATACCATCTGGCATCTTAAAGGCTTGAAGTAAAATGACCAGCCATCCAACTGAGAAACAACAAGCCCATATGGAGGAAGCACACCAGCCTGTGCTATTATGAGCTGTCATTGGACCTGGGTAACATATCAGGAACCCTTAACAGAAAAACAAACAAAACCATACTGTGAGAACAAGGGGGGGCTGGAACAGAGATCCCAAATCCATCTGTAAACAATAGAGCACCCCCCACAGGTGGCATCACATGGAAGGGATGAATCAACCAGGCCACAGTAAAGCACCAATGAAATGCACAAAATTTCTCTGGTTTCCTGAGGTTGTCTTTCACACTCTCTCTCTTACACACACACACACCCAATACCATGATCCAAGTGTTGCCTCTCACTTTGAACTAGACCAGAGCATGTACACAAATACAGGTGAGAGCTCATGACACACACAACCAAGGAAAAAGAATGGGAATAGTGATACCACAAGGGCAGAGAGACAGGAGTAGACAAGGGAAGGAAGTGGGAACCGATCATAATGATTGACAGGCACCCCTTCAGGGGGAAGAACAACAAAAACCATCCATAAAGGAAAACAGTGGTCAGTCTAAGATATGGAAATAATAATAATTTATAATTTATCAAGGGGTCACAAGGGTGGAGGGAGGAAGGGGGAAAAAGAGGAGATGATACCAGGGGCACAATAGAAAGGAATTGTCTAGAAAAGGATGATGGCAACATATGTACAAATATGCCTGATACTATTGTTGTATGGATTGAAATAAGAGTTGTAAAAGTCCTAAATAAAATTATAAAAAGTGAATCTCCTAAGTTATAGACTATGTATAAACTGTGCTAAGTAATACTATTTTTCATAGTGGTGCTAATATTCCCGACAGCAGTATATTAAGAATGTAATATTGGTCTTTTGGGCCAACAGGCTATCAAATCTAGTGGGTATGTAATGAAATGTCACATTTTTCACAAAAGATGCACAGAACTTAGCACTGGTACAGGGAATATCAATGTGATTATAAAAAATGTATAGGGCAAGTTATTTGGTTTGATATAATCTATAGTTCTATGTTTAAAATTTTTATAAAGTATAAAAATTTTGTTATAGACAACTAAAGACTAAATTCAGACAAGAAACAGCAAAAAATTCAATATATTAAAAAGCTATTTATCACGTAATTTGCATATTTTCATTGTTGTGATAAATTGTCAATGAAGAGTGTATGGCAAAATTTATTCCTATGAATTACAAAACCGGGTATACATATTTATTATATTTCACTTAAGAAGCATAGACAAAACAATGAACTTTTTTTAACTGGCAGTCTTCCAAAATCTGAGTTCCATGTAAATAACAATATGCAGTAGTGAAAAATTCCTGAATAAATTAATAAAATTCTATGTTTTAGGACTTTATGGTAGTTTAAGCTGCTGTAGAATAAGTTACTGTCTGTAATAATTCTTTAAATTTTTGTTCTGGCATTCTTAGGTGTCCTCATTATGCTGTATTTTAATTTATCAATGTACAGTTCTACTAGTCTCATAAATGCCATATAAGAATATTGACTTAAAAATCAGCCAGAATCCTTACCCATAAGATCTAAATGTTATTCTGAAAATCAATTAAAGGAGAAAAAGCAAACTATAATGAACCTGGACTAGATTGTAACATACAGGTTCATGTCAAATAATTTTAAAAATGATTTTGAAAAGACACATACTAGTTTCATATGCATACAACTTTGGAAAGGGTTATGATACTTTACTGATGGTGCTTTTCTGTGCAGTGAGTGAGCATAGAGGTTATTCTGTACACATCTTGCAGATGATATTAGGACTGAAGGTGCATGCACAAACTAGAAGTTATGAAGACTAGCCGTAGGTCATTTAGAATTGCTGTAATAGTTGCTAAAATTGGTCTACCTCCTTTTGTGCTTACCAATTCTCTCTTTACTATGGTAAATCAAATGGGTTTTTCTCACAACACATTCATGTTAATGTCATTTATCTGATTTTAAGAATATATATTAAGTTTAAATGAAGACATTTTTACATAATTTGTGAAATCCTCCAACAACTGGTGTTTCTTTCCTGACCTTTCCAACAATTCTATACTTTTTAGTATTGTATACCTGAATGACAACTGAATTATATACCTGTGTGACTAATTATCTTATTTTTAACTGCCACACACAGATTTCTTCTTGAGTTTCGTTTTTAGACTTCCTTGTATCCATTTGATAAGTGTGTGTACTCATACAATTTTTAAAACTGCTGGTTGCTTATTTGATTGTGGGTTACCCAAGTTTATTAGTGCATTATAGCAAGCAAAAGTTCTATTTCTTTAAAATGATTTTGTCTTCCTTTACCTTCTGATAAAGAAACATATGCTCTAGTAAAACAAACAACCAAACAAAGCAAAAAATATATAATGGAGTCCATTTCAGCTCATAGTGATCCTATAAGACAAACTACAGCTACTCAAAGAGTGTTCATCACTGCAAATTTCTTAAAAAGAAGATCACCATAACTTACTCCAACAAAGTAGCTGATGGGTTGATCTGCCAACCTCTCATTTAGAAGCAATTATTTAACTACTGAGCCATCAAGAAGCTCTCTATAAAATGGCAGTGAAATAACTTGCAAAGACAGGGTAAGACTTAATTTTTTCTAAATATGTTGTACATTTTAATTAGTTTTTGTATTGTGTTATGAATTAATATTTTCTCCCTAAAATGCATGCTACATTCCTGTTGGTGATTGTTTTCTTTCTTTCTTTTTAATTTTAACCTAACCCTAACCCTAACCAGTGATTATTTTCATTCTTTTAATGATACCAATATAGGATGGATTCTAATCCATATGTCTTCTCAATTGTAAACAACCCAAAATAGACAAAGACATACACCAAAACAGATGGTATATGAGATTATCTGGACAAAATATATGAAGGAGCATACTGTAACAATAGGTAAAAAGCTCTGCTAGACAGAGCTTTCACAGTACGCATTTTTCCTAATAAGGAGGCATCAAGCAACTCACTCTGAGTTAGTGCACCCAGTGCTGTTGTCTGGGAAGTTTGAGTCACAGTGAGCTTTGTCTTCCAAACGGTTTCACGTGAATCTCAGGTTTTGTGATGGTTGTGGCATGTGATGGCCTGTGGCATGTGATGGCCTGTGGCATGTGATGGCATGTGGCTATGAAATTTTGTTTCCTGCTTTGGAAAAATGCTGCGGTTGAACACAGCTTACAGGAAAAGAGCTATGGGTAAAACGCAAGTGTATAACTGTTTTTCTCATTTACAAAAAGGTGAAATGTCAATTGTTGACAAATCTCCTTCTGGACCTCAGTCAACTTCCTTAACTGAAGAAATTGTTGACATGGAGTGCATTTGATGTTTGTTCCACCTGGTCAGTGGTTCCTTAAACTCACTATGGAGAAGTTCTGAAAAGATTGCAGAACCATGTGCCACACCAAAAAAGACCTGATTTGTGGCAGATGGGGCCTGGTTTGGGCACTATATCAAGTGCACTCTCATGCAGCCATCTCGGTGTGCCAGCTTTTGACAAAAAACAGCCAGCCTTTTGCCTATGCACCTTACTCACCTGATCTCATTCTGTGAGACTTCTTTATGTTTCCATGCGTGAAGAGGAACATGAAAGGATAGAGGTTTGATGATGGAGAAAAGGTGAAGCTAAGCAAAAAAGTGAAGAAGATGCTGCCAGCCATCCAAACAACTGAGTTTGAAAAATGTCGCCAAGAATGGAATCGCAGATTTGACAAATGTATTAACTGTAAGGGAGCACATTATGAAGGTCATATGTTTGTTTTTGTAAAAAAAAAAAAAATTAAATGCATAGGTTTGGTAAAACAATTTAGTTATTTTCTTGGGGAGTACTCCTTCATACTACAAAATAAAACAAAATACCAAAAGCTCATTGCCATCAACTTTGCAGAGGTAGAAAACCCAGTCCTTCTACTGCAGAGTGGCTGGTGGCTTCCCATTGTTTATCTCGGGTTAACCGCCCATCTCTTAAGTCCGACACCACCAAGCTTCCTCGGAGTGGACGGAGTTAAGTCTAGCAGTCATTCCTCTACTTTATTCTTCGACTTTTCCATCTACAGAAACCTTGTTTCTAGTTCCTTACCTTGTAGAGTATACTAGCTGACATAATCCTTAAAGAAATATGAATCTTAGGGTTGGACTATGAAACCTACGTAGGTCTCCTCCATAAAAAAAAAAATTGCCTCTCAATATCTCATTTTGAATTTATTTACATTCCTGGTTGGTAGATTGTAAAGTAATGACACATGTCAGAAATGTTGCATATACAAAAAATAAAAATAAACTCCCTGTTATTGTGCCAATGCAGGACAGTGCCGAATGGCCCCTGTGCGCGTCTGAGACTGCAGCTCTTTATGGGTCTTTCTCCCACTGAGAAACTTCTGAGTTTGACCCGCTGACCTTGAGGCGTGTGTCCCACAGCTTAGTGTGTGGGCGTGTGTCCTTGAGCTTAGTGTCCCACAACTGTGCCACCAAGGCACCTCTGTTAACCATATTGCAGGGATTTAATTCCTTGATCCACAACCAAACAAGTAACTAGAGATTGGGAGGAATATGCTTACTTATTCTAAGACTGTAGGAAGTTTGTTTGCTTGTATGAAATTTATAGTTTTTTCTGCAATTTTTATCTCCAAATGGGTAGACAAATATTTTAAAACATTTTTAAAAAATTGTGGTTATGTTTAGGGCTAGCTAGTAAAATAATTTTGTGCACATATTTATTGACATAGCATTAAAATGGCCTTCATTCATAAAGATGCCATATAGAATTGATAGATTTGGTCAAGGTGGACAAACAACTGAGTGGGTTTTTGAAGTAAAACATAATTCTACTAGATCAGCATCTTTTAGTCTTAACAATCAATAAATTCATTACCTGACATTTTCAGTGCTTTCTTTTGGTACTATATAGACATAGCAACTTTAGGTAGCATTTTACTTATTTTACAATTTAGTTATTTTATTACTTTTTATACTTCCTGATCCATCCACTCTCCACAAAATAAAAAAGTAATATGAAAGCAAAAATTCTCTCACATTTTCAAAATATCTCATTTTTAACTGAGTTAGTCTGGATATGCTAGAGAAACAAACACATGGAGACACTCATATAAGAAAGATGACGAAGGGGCGGGGGGCATGGAAAACAAAATTAAGAAAGAGGTTTATGTACTGGAGCCATTGGATACTGAGGAAACATCCCATCCCAGTCCAGATCAAGTCCATAAGTACAATATTAGCCCATAAGTCTGATATCAATCTATAAAGTCCTCTTCAAACTCAAGAAACATATGCCATGAGGCCAAATGCAGAAAGACCACAGGACAGTGGGTGGGAAGTCTTGTAGATCCAGTGATGACATATGCATCTGGATAGAGGCAAGGGTCTCCAGGTGTCTTTCGGAGGTCCAAAGTTCTGGCTGCATCAGAGTAGGTCCATGTGGCATCTCCTCGGGGATGTCTCAAAGGAAGTGAGCAAGAGAGGTGTCTCATGCTTCCAAGGAGGAAAAATCAGAATTTCCCAGAATTCTCAGGAGAAGGCCATGCCCACACAGAAACCTCATTGGCTATGATATGATTGACAGACTAGACTTGGCCCCTACACTCTTAATAACTGAAATTGACAAATGATTATAAATCTACCACATTAACCAATATGACGGTTTTTTTAATATGCAGAGAAGATATCTAAGTAACCTCCTTGCCATAGAGTCCATTCAAACCAATAGTGAGCTTATAGGATAGGGTGGAACTGCCCTTATGAGTTTCTGAGACTGCAGCTGGGTAGGAGAGTAGACACATGTGTCTGTCTCCCACCCAGTGGGGTTTTTTTTGTTGTTTTTTTGTTGATGTTTTGGATCTCAATCGAACCACTATTTAAAATGCCACCTTTATGAAGATTCAGCTTAATTCAGAGTAAGCTTTCCCATTAGGGCAAGTGAAGCTGAAACTGACTGCAAAATAAGAAACAATTTTTTAAAGCATACTTTTTTGAAAGATGCATATGGAAAGAGTGAAAGTTAACAAGCTATTGGGCAACTGGTATTTTTGCCTGTCAAAATGATATACTTTTTATATCTATATTTTTTCATGTGTAGTCCTTAAGATGACTGCAGCGTGGAAGCTTTGAATGCTAATAGACCAGGAACAGGACTGCACATTTATATCTACAGCACTTAAAAAGTACATTTTTCCCTCCCTACAATGACACATTATGATGATGTCAAGGTCTTGAAAAAAGAGCATGACATTAACAAGATGGAAGGCTAACTTAATGGAAGTTCCATTGATAAAATGCCAGCTTCACAAAGCTAGTAATTGTTCTTTGGCTATTATACTCTTACCAAAGAAGCAATATATCAGATGGCTGCTCATCTAGGCATAACTCTAAAAGATTCGAAGACATTGCAAGCTGTATATCACTAAACTGTGGAACATTAAAAGCAACTAAGTTATTCATTAATTATTGCAACTTACTGACCACAGCCAAAAATTATGACAGACAATTTAATCGTTAAAAATCTCATGTATAGTTAGTACAAAGTGTTGTTTTCTTTGTAAATGAAACACTTTCCTAGGAAAAGAATCACAGACTCTAACTCTTATGCAAAACTAACAAGAATATAACACATACTTATAAAGTTCTTAGGACAGTAATTATATTTATATTTTGTTACAACTTTCTGGATTCTCATCTGGAGCTGATTTAATTATGTATTATGAAATTGTTTGAACTCAGTATAATGACAGGTAAAATAGCTTTAATATGAATGCAGTTCACTTAAAATTATAAATAAAAACTTTAAAATGTAAAGTGAGTGATTTTGATCATTTGGTTTTCCATTCTTTCACCTTGCCTATTGAACAACTGAAACTTACTCTAGTTCTATAACCTTTCCAAAGGGACTATCATTAGATTATTCAAATCAGAAGACACAACTGCTTGTACACACCTCCTCCTCACTTCGCAACACTTTCATTATTGAATATTTTGTATTTAAAGAAATCATAAAAAATCTACTATATCACTATTTTGAACATTATAGAAATACATCTAGCAGCAATGATCACTGAGGTACAAGGTCACAATAACCCTGGAAGTGGTGTTTAAGATTATGTGTTAAATTGGCTAGCCCATGAATCTCTGTGCTTTGGCATTTGTGTAATGATCCAATTTGGCAATTGTATAATGATGGAATTAGGCACTTATGTAATGATGAGATTTGGCACTTATGTAATGATGAAATCTGGCAGTTGAACACTGATGAAAATTTGCAGTTATGTTGTACTGGGATCATCCAGCACTTTTTGCACAACTACTTGAGATAATCCAAACTGAAGGTGGCAAAACATGATCTTCATCAGCATGTGCCTTTAGTCCTCAATTTAAGCAAGAATATTGTGTCCTCTGCACATTGCATGTTATTAATAAGCCTTCCTCCAATAATGATTACAAGTTCTTCTTCACATAATCCAGCTTCTCTGATTATAATCTCAACATACAAATGGGACATACAAATGGGACAAGGATCATGGGAGAATACTACCCTAATGCACACCTTTCCTGATTTTAACCCGTGCAGCCTTCCCATGTTCTGCTTACACAATTGCCTCTTGAACCATTTACAGGTTCTGCATGAGCACAATGAATTGCTTTGTAATTCCCATTCTTCTCAAGTATATACAATTTTTTTTATGATCCACACAGAGGAATATCTTTGCATCGCCAATAAAAGACAAGTAAACATCTATATTATATTCTCTGCTTTTGGCCAAGATCCATCACACAGCAATAATATACCTTGTTCCTGGTTTGCCAAAAGAACAAACAAATCTCTCTTGAAAGTACAACCAAAATGTCTTTTAGAGACAGAGGTGTCGAGGCTTTGCTCAAGGACTTTGGATGTGCTGCCAGGAGAGATCCATCCCTGGAGAAGGACCACCTGCTTGGTTAAGCAGAGGAGCAGCAAAAGCGAAAAAGACCCTTCACAAGATGGATTGACACAGTGGCTGCCACCAGGGGTCCAAGCAGGACCAGGTATGTCTTTCTGTTGTACATAGAGCAGCTATGTGTCAGGACTGACAGGATGGCACTTACCAACACAACAGAAATGAACTTAGTACTTGGAGCCAACCATGTTAGTAAGGGGTGGGGATACCTCTGGAAACACAAAAACTAATATTTCAGGAATCTGGTCAAATATCTCCACATACTGCCACCTAACCATACTTTTAAAATTCACTATGAAGCATCAAGTACTAGGTTATATTTTTTCTGAGTATTTACAATTTTGTTCCATAACAAGGCCTCCCTTCACAGAATACAGCAAAGCAGAAATCACACAATTATCAACTATATTAAAACAGCTTAAAATACTCAGGACAAAAATTATCTCTTTTATCTATTTCCATATGCCTTTCTAATATTTATCCACTGCACAATTATTGAGCACAGGTCTATACAACAATAGGAAAGGAACAGGTAATTTGTGCTGGATTCTCTTCTTTTGTGGGCATCACTGCCCCCTGGTGGGAGTAGGAGGGCCAGCCTTGCTCCTGAAGAGCTGTTGTTGGATTTGAACTGCCAACCCTGTGTGCTGCAGTCTCGCACACAACCACTACGCCACCGGAGCTCAGCCCTAGATTCTCTTTCTACGAAGCAGAAACCGAGTGAAGAACTTGAAGGAAAGTGGAAAATCAGAAGAGAAATGGAAAAGGGTTAAGCAACATAACAACTATTATGGAAGACCCGCACTCCATCTGTCTGGGCACCAGCATTCTCACCTCGTGGATCCGGTCAGCAGGGCTGCAAAATGGGTACAGCCCCGTGGTCGCTCCATGCGTGTCGGTGTAAAATGTGCTCCAAGGGATTTTACATCGGTGGTGTTTTCAGAGATAGACAGCCAGTTCTTTCTTCTGGGCTTCTTCTGCCTCACCTTTAAGGGTCAAACATTTGTTTAGAAGCTGATAAGATAGTTGGCACCACCTGGGAACCTGCTTCACAGATACAAATGCTTCTTCTCTCTCTCTCCCAAGTACTACCATGAACGGTGAGGCATTGCCCCCTGTCCCCTGGCAAACTCTCAGTCACTGGGATAGGGTGAGGGAACACCTGCCTGGGTGCACCATCTGAAGGCAACAGAGAAACACATAGAAGTGGGGATAGATGGACAACTCTGTTCCTCAGGACACATTTCTATAAGATTCTAGATGACGCAAATAGCAATGGTCTTGAAAACCCAATGAGAAACTACTTTTTGCTTTAAAGGGAAGGAAAACTGCCCCCAAATAAAAGGTGTATCACTCTCATTTTGGCACTGCAGCAGAAAAGCAACAGCTAGCACAGCTGAACTCCAAAAGACAGCGATTTGCAAAAGGCTGGTATTTGGCTGGTCGTTAACTCAGTTCCACGACTGCCAATGCTCGTCCTTAACATTACCCAAATACATTTTCATTTTTGAAAAAAGGCGAAAGTTTCCATAAATGCTTGTGGACAAAAGCCATTTTGGAACTGCGTATGCAAAGCCCATATGGCTACAGGCTGCTAAATGCTTGGAAGATGATCCTGAGAAGTTGTGCAGTTAGTTTTATGTGCACTGCACTCAGTACTATTTCTGAGATTGTAAAATTACGGAAGAGTGAATAGAAACATAAAAAGGTATTATGACTACCCTTCAATTAGGGAGTTTTTAGTGAATTTGAATCTTCACATTTAGAAAATGAGTGAGATCGGTTATTTCTTGGGAATAAATGACAAAACAAAAAATATTCTCTGATATTCAGGCAGCTTTTACAAAAGCTGTTCAAAGAGAAGTTTCATCCAACTGCCAAGGCCCCATCTGCTGGGAACATAATAATTCTGATTATGTGCAACAACAGCAGATATCCACTGTAAAGCATTAAGTTATTTATTAGTCTCTATATGTTGGCTTCTCTTCTGATTGCATTAAAAATACTGCAACATAAAAGACACTTTAATAAAAGCTCAATGATTTCTGTATTTATGCTAAATCATTCTCTTATAACAATAAACTTTTAAAAGAAATATCGTTCTGGAATCATGTGTAGGGGCTTACTTTTTTCTTTGTATATAGAAATAGAAATATGCTAAAAGCAATATTAGCATATGTAAAAGCATGCACTCATTTTGGAATAATGACACTTAATTGTAGAGAGCACAATTCTGCACTGAAATATTCCTGTGCCTTGAAATGTAGTTAAGATATGGAGTTTCATTTTATAGTTTTGAAGTATTGCCCTGCTTGAAATCAACTACAGTCACTATTAATGGATATGTTTACAGCTATTAGAAAGCAAAAGTTTTCTTAAAAAGATGAGTGGCAAGACAGTTTGAGTATTCATTATTTCCAAACGGTGTGTAAAAAGGATGGATGGACTTGGTCCCTCTGGCTATTTTCATCATAATAAGGTGAATGATGATGTCTGGGAAAACCAACCAACAATCTACCTGTAATGCTTATTTTATTCCAGAGCCAGTAAATTCAGTGTTCATGGCTTTGCTTACCTGGACACTGTACAGAAATCATGGCTTGTTAATGCTTTGCAATGCACCATGCCATACATTAACTAAAATTTAAACAGGCTTTTAAAATAAATTGTGTAGGCATCTACCCAACCCAATTACCAAAGTGTGTGGAAGTAGACTAGGTAATAAAGCGTGTAATTAAATATAGAGCCTGAACAATGATATTAGGCTCATGGTAAACAGCTTTGCAATATCTTTCATATTTCATAAAAATAGACCTGAAAGCAAAATTATCAAATAGTGCTGGTGCTTACCTGCCAATCTTAAACAGACACGAGTTGGGATTTCTTTATTTAAGGACCTTCCAGAAAGCAAGTAAGCTAGACTAAAAAGTGCGTGTCCCTTCAGAAGTGCTTTAGCTTAGCAGAAAGAAAATGAGCTGAGTGTCTCAGAGTTACAAATATGAACATATTTATGCTGCATTTCTCTCTAAATAATCTTTGAAAAACACCATAGCAGGCTAGTTATTGAATTTCAAACATTTTACTCCTTCAATGATGCAATTTGGGGAAACATTGAGGTGAAGAAAATAGCCTTTCCTAATGTTTATTGATTAATTCCCTTTTAAAGCAATTGTTCTGTGCTAATCATGCCATTTAATTATCACTCCTTCTGTGATTATGCATATTTTGCCTCTAGAACATTGCTATCTTCACTGAATAAAATGTCAGGCTGAAAAATAAAAATAAAAAAGAGGGAGGGAGGGAAAGATGTCAGGCTGAGGAAAAAATAACCAGGATAATGATAAATAGGAAACATTTAATGGTATTTTAAATTCATTTAAAGTAAATGCAATATCCACCATTCTTATAATTAATATTAGTTGATGGAACCACTCCAAAACCAAATCCAACTCACTGATGTTGAGTCGATTCCAACTCTGTAAACCCAGAGGACAGAGAAGAACTGTCTCCATGGGTTTCCAAGATTGTAAATTTGGATGGGAGTAGAAATCCCACAGACTGGGCTTGGATCTGCTGACCTTGTGATGAGCATCCCAATGGATAAACCACTATGCCACCAGGGATATTGGTGATGGCACCATGAATATTGTAAATGATTAACTGAAAATTACTTATTCCCATCGTTGGATACAGGTCTTGGCTGACCTGATAGAGGAAGGGAACAAGGCTATCTGGAATAATGATTTCTAAGTGACTTTGTGTTTAGGAGACACGTCTGATAATAATAATAGTATAGCATTATGACACTTATTCATAGAAAAATATATGGTCCCAATTTGCTAAATGGATTGATTCATTTAACTTATATCTCTGTTGAAAGAGTAATAGAAAAAAATGGAAATTGATCATATCTCATAGGACAATAGAACCAACTGTCTCCACAACAGCCAGTCAGAGAGAACAACCATAACCTCTAAAGCAATTGGCCCAGAACAAATAGTACTGCAGGATTTTCTTTTCCCCCATGCCTCTTCCAACCCAGGACCAACCAGAGAAAATCAAATATTCTCTCCTGACTAATAATATAAGAGGTTTTTCTTCTAATTAGCCTACCTCTAGCTTTCCCATGCCAACAGCTTCTAATCAGAGCATAAACTGCCTTAATGTTTTACACTCTAAAGCTTCCTCAGTACTATACCTGCCGTTAAGACTCTGTGGCACTCAAGGGATGGTAGCCGACTCCATTGTCCCAGCAAGAGACAGTTAAATGACCTATGTTTGTTCTCATTTGTGTAATATTCATTGAAAAGAGCTAAAACTTACTTTAAAGTCAACTTTGTCCTATAGCTTCATTATAAATCTGGGCTAGAATTAGCAGCCCTGAGAAAAAAGGTCATGGATCGGAAGTCTCAGTTGGGATTTTGCAAGAGATCACTGTGACAACGAATAAGGCTCCCTGCCCCAATCTAGTACCAGAATGGTAGCATTGACTGAAACTGCAAGATCAGCAGCACAAGTGACATAAGCCATAGGTTGTATTTTGTTTGTGGTGGGAGGCATGCATGCCCGTTGGCATCCAACTCCATCTTTGTTGTCTACACATTATTAACTCTGGTTTGAGTACCAGAACAGGACTGCAGAGGCTCAGGCAGAAAGTACTAGAAAACAATAGCCTACTGGGTTAGTCCAGGTAGACTAGAGGAAAGAATTCATAGACACACATATGGATATAAGGAAAAGGTTTTTTTACAAAAGGAACATTGAGAATGTATTCCAACTCAGTCCAGTTCAAAGTCATAAGTCTGATATTAGCTCATATGTACGATACCACTCTGTAATTTCTCCCTCCGACTCACGAAGTCACAGGCCATTGGGTGCAGAGTCCTGCCACTGACAGGAGTTCCCTCATGGCTCCTCGCTTCCAGGCCTCAGTGTCCATCAACAGCATCCAGTGGTGGTAGAAGCAACTCAGCACAGGCAGAGACCTCCAGGTGGCCTCTCCAACTTCAGTGGTCTGGTTCCATCAGGGCAATGCCAATTGGCTTCTCCTCTGGCTCCTCAGATGCTGCCATCTTGTCTTGTTGTCTTGCTTGTTGTCTCTGAGACTAACTCCCAACAACTGGGAAGATAATCAAAATTAACATAAGCACATGACTGCCACACCTACATATGGTTCTCACAGTATGACTGTGGCAGTCATGTGCTTATGTTAATTTTATAATTGAAATGTAGGGGTGGATTCTGACCTGTTAATCAGGAGAAAGCCATTGAGTAGCCGATGAGGCCTCTGTGTGGGCATGGCTTTCACCTGAGACTCCTGGGAAATCTCATGGTATTTCCCTTGTGAAGATGAGAAGCTTTCTTCCCCAGTTGTTAGGAGTTAGTTTGAGAGATGATTAACCACAGGCAACACAGAATGGCGGCGGCTGGGAGGTTGGAGGAGCCGGCAGAGAGACCACACGGCTTTGCCCTGATGAAGACAGACCTCTGAAGCTGGAGTGGCATGCTGTCGATGGACCTGAGCCCTGGAAGCGAGGAGCCATGGGGAGACCCCTGCTAGCGCCAGAATTCTACACCCACTGACCTGTGACTTCCTGAGTCGGAAGCAGACATTATAGACTGATTGCAGGCATAAGGGTTAATATTGGACTTATGACTTTGCACTGGACTGGATTGTGATGCCTTCTTAGTGTCACATTTCTTTTGTATGTAAACCCTTTCCTTATACCTATATGCGTGTCGCTGAAATTTGTTCCTCTAGTCTATCCAGACTAACTCAATGAATGGCCTTAGAGGACATTACAGTAAGGCATATCAGGGTGAAATGAATTAGAATTCTTTAAAGGGTTTAGAATATTGATTGGAAAATGAGTGCAACATTGCATAGTAAATATCAACAGGCATAAAAATAGAATTGAAGTTTAATAATTTACCACATACAATAAAAGGGAATATTGTTGTTATATGAGACTACAGTTGAATTAATTTTTTGAAAGAAAAATAATTTAATATTTTTCTTTGCAGTTGATAGTATAGGGATAGAATGTATGAAAAGGTGGAGTTCTATGTAAATCTTAAAGTTGCTTTTGTTTCGTATATAACCTTCACAAATCACAATATGTCAGATTAGACAAAAAACATTGCTTAAATGTCATTTTAAGCTAAATTTATGCTTGCATGAAATAGCTTTGTATGAAGAACTAATATACTGTAGGGGGAAAAAGTTGTGCTACATTTACAAGCCTAAATGTACTAAAATTTGTATTTACAAATGATTTCTCAGAAGTTTTCCAGCATGCAAAGTACTTGTAAGTTCTCCATTAAGCATGACATCTGCAGAAAATTCCTTCTAAAAAATGAAGAAGTATTAGCAAGCATTGGAGATTTTGCACTTCAGAAGAAAAAGTAACCGTTTTTAATTTTATTGATTACAAGTGAAGTAAAGAAGTATAAATTTTGGTAAACTATATGTGAATTTGATTCAAAAAAAGTGAACAAAACAGAAAAATCTAATTAGTCAAATAACGCATTAAATTGTATTATTGCTTACATCAGACCATGACATCAGCATAATTTTGTGCAATCTTACGTTTAAATTATTAGTCATAGATCACTATAAAGTTGGGTTTTTTGTGTTTTTTTTTCTGGTGAGAGAAGGAGGCCCAGCCTTGCTTCTGGAGAGCTGCTGCTGGATTTGAACCGCCAACCTAGTGGGCCACAGTCCCGCACACAACCACTGTGCCACCGGGACTCAGCCCTCACTATCAATGTTTAAAGTATGTTTTTTAGGGAGACATCTTATGTTGGGGGTTGTGATGCATTGGGATGAGACCCAAAAGGTCAGCAGTTAAAATTGCCAATAACTTTGCAGGAGAATGACAGGACTTTCTACACCTTTAAACAGTTACAGTTTCTGGGCGTCATTCTATCATTTCCTGTAAGTTTGCTATGACTCAAGGTTGATGCCATGGCATTGAACATAACGGCATTTTTCTCCTCATTTGAAAACATGGATCCATGTCTTTGTTTTTCACTGGGTCCTCAAATTGTTGAACTAGCCCTGCTTGCATTAAACTACAATAGAGCAAACCCATTGCCCTTGAGCTAATTCTGACTCGAAGAACCTAATACAGCAGAGTAGACTGCCCCATGACACTTGCCAGTCAGTAATCTTGGTGGAAACAGACCGTCACGTCTTTCTTTCATAAAGGGAGTCGATCTAAGAGAAACAGGGGGGTTACACTGTTGGCAAAGCTGAGGAAGAGCATAAGTATCAGTCAGTATGAGAGAGACTATGCAGAGTCCAACTCTCCAATGAGTTTGGAAATCAGTTTTGATTGCATCATCCTTACGAAAGAAATGTTGAAATATTTAGATGAGGAAAAAAGGTTGCTCTTTGACTTTGAAAGCCTGAGTCTATCAATGATTTTTTTTAACAAACAATAATTTATATTTGAGTATATTTTTACAGGAAATGCACAAAGTGAAGAAAAAGACAGATGTAAAAATGATAGAAAAAATTTATAGAAAATGAGACTTTTTATTAAACTAAGAGGAATACAAAGATTAAAGAATGCACTTGTTTAGAGACACTCTCAGAGAAATAAATACAACATGTACAAATGAGAATAAATCAAAAATATTCCAGTGGAGGAACTGTTTGAAAAAATACATAAGGACATTAATATTTGAATTATTTATCAGATAAAGTAGCTAAATTAACATCAGATATGGAAGAAACAGAGGGATAGCTACAGTACAATAAAAACCACAATTATGTTTATGAGACTAGTACAAATTAGGAGAAAAAGAAAGTCTGAAGTTAGATTAAAGAGGTTAGGAATGAGTCAAATTTTGAAAGGTATCATGATAAACTAAAGAATTTGTGCTGTGTATGATATAGCTTTACTCTAGAATTTTATTAACGATAAGCTAGGTCAAATTTTATATTTTCATAAAATCTAGCAATTATGTGAAAATTTTAAATTTTAGATAGATAACATCTGTTGTAGACTGCTGGAAATGAAAAGATAGGGCACATTTGAAGTGAGAAAGAAAAATTCCATTATTCCTTGGACAAATATCTACTGTTAAACTACTATGTGCCAGAAATAGTTCTCAGTTTATACAGAGAGAAAGAGAGACAGAGAGAGAAATACATAAAGTTTTAGTTAGAGGAATAGATCGAATATAAATAATTATAATTGCAAGTAGTTTCAGTGCTGTGAATAAAAAGAAAGATAATTAAAAGCTTTTATATATTGATCGATAAAAACTTCCGGGGCTTAAACAATTTAATAATAATTACTTTGAAGTTTACATGAGAGCTAAAGGAATCCTGTGATATTAAAATTTGCAAGAAGATCCACCAATTAAACCAATAATAACAGAGCAGAAATGTGTCTGGCATATATGCTCCTCTGAGACATAGAGTCTACAGTCTATGGTTGAAGTCATAAACAATATTGGTGATAGGATGCACAGAAGTGTCACCCAATATACTAAATCCAGGATGAATAGAGGAAACATCTCCTGTCAGAGAAAATATACAAAATATAAACAATATATGCAAATTTCTGTAATAGAATGATATATGTGCTATGAAACATTCTAAACTCATGTGAACCAAAAGGACAAATGATGGAAGAAAACAGCAAAACAAAAAACTTGCCCTGACTTTATGTGGATCTAGAGCCAGAACTCATATGAGTTAGTTATTCCTGATCTAATCTTACCTTACCATGTCTGAATATAATTACAGCGTTTTTTGTTTTTTAATATTTCCTTGTGTCCTGAAGAAACATGCACATCTTAGAGGAAATCATTTTACACTCAGACTGTAAATAGGTCTAAGAAATAATGTGCACCCCAAAAAAAGACCTAACAAAGTAAAATACATAAAGAAACGAGGGAAAAAACATTTAAGATTGTAAAAATAAGCTACAAAGAGTTTCATCAAATTAGTGTGGGCTGAAAGCACGGGAATTCAAAGAATGAGATTAAAATACATATTCCAAACTATTTATAGAAACAAACTCAAATGAAGTCAAACTTTCAGAACTAAAATAAATCTATTGAGGATTCAGTGAACACTACCAGACATAGAGTAAATACATTTGAATATTAAATTAGTGCTCTGGTAGATGTGAAGAAATTAATCTAAATATAGACAAAATAGAGATGGGATGTTTAAAATGAATATCAAGAAACTCAGAAGAGCAGAGTGAGACGAGCTACTAAATGTTTCAACTGAGCCTAGAACATGGTAAGTAAACAATTAGTATTTCCTGAATTCTACAATAAAAAATAAAAAGGTGGAAGAAAAGCAATGATCAACATATTGAAACATAACCATGTTCTTCAAAAGCTATAATGTGTCATGAATATATTGAAAAAGACTCATATTACATTAAAATGCAATTCTATACATAAAATTGACAAGACACAATTCAGAATATATAATATATGTGCCCCAAAAGAAAAATACATCTGAGTGATTTTCAGCAGTATTGTTTACATTATAAAAATATAAATAATGCTTAAGCACCTAGTAAGTTTGAGGTAAACACATTATATTATACTCATGAAGTATACCTATTATTATAGAAACAAATCTGAGATCACATGATGAAACTTTCTAAGACCAAGAGACTTATTCATTAGAAACACATTTTCTCAACACACGAATGGAGACTATACAAGTGTACCTCACTCGATGGAACACTCAGGAATTGCATTGACAACATGGGAAAGCACAAATAGAAACAAAAGAAAACTGTATAATCAACTGCAGAGACAACAACCAATTGCTGAAATTCATGTTAAAATTGAAGCAGGAAAATAAAAGTTTTACAAGCCTAAGAGTACTAGTATCACATTGGACATAAAGCAGGCGCATTTTTAAAGACCATCTCTAGAGTATGTTTGGCATAGTGAACACAATGACTGAAGCTGCATGAGTTGTGGATTAACCTCAAGGATATTCTAAATGATAAAAGTAAAAGGTCATTAAAAACAGGATAGGAAAAAGACCAAAGGGAAGCGACAAGGTATTTTATAGCTTCTCTTATAGTGCAGAGTAACTAAAACAACAGTAAGAAATGATGAAGTAAGCTAGCTGAACAGAAGATTTCAAAGACTTACTTGAGGCAGTGTAAAGAATTATAATGAAACATGCAAATACCTGTAGTCAGAAAATAAAAAGACAGCCACATTTGATCTTTCACGAGCAGAAATAACTGGGGGGGGGGGGGGAATCACCCAAGCCTCAAATTTTGAAATTCAAAGACTTTGGGAGCAAAATAGTCCATGGCATAAAAAGCATAAACTACAGATGGAAAAATACCTACAATCACTGTCCTAAAAAGAGTTTGTTGATGACCATTTCCAGAGGTACCATATAATCAATAATTAATCTATTTCCTTATCATTTTATCTCCTTTTATCCGTTTTAAATTTGTTCCAGTTTTTTTATATATTCTACGTTCTTTTCCACTAGCATTTTTCTGTTTTATTTTGTCATTGTTGTTGGGATTTTTATTTCTTTTTTTGTTTTGTATATGTTTCTGTATATGAAATCCAGGATATATAAATCTACAGAGACATTAACTAGCTTAATATTTACTGAGCGACATGGCAGGGAAGTTGGGGAAAATGAGAAGTTGACAACAGGTACAAGAAAGGAGAAAATGTTCTAAAATTGATTATGGTGAGGATTGTTCAACCCTTCTTAATATGGTTGAAATATTGAACTATATATAATATGTGAATTATATACAAATAAAACATAAAAGAAAGAACAAATGGTATTGCTTTTCCTCGCTTCCTAACCCTTTGGTATGAGAATTTGCTCTTGTTCTTTTGTTTTTTACCCTCTTCTAGTACTTGTCCTTTTGTGCTTGCTTAATTTCACTCAGCATATGTTCTCCAGATCCATCTATGGCATGAGGTACATCACAGTTTCACCGGTGATCTTTTAGTGATACATAATACTCCATTGTGTGCATGTGCCAATGTTTCTTTATTTAGGTAATTTCTATTTTCTTGTTATCATGAACACTGTTGCCATGAACATGTGTTTGCAGATTACTGTTTGTGTTATAGCTCTTATTTCGCTAGGATATATATGCAGCAGAGGGATTGCTGGATCAATTAGTATTCCTAGGCCCAGTTGTTTGAAATAGTGCCATGTCTGTTTCCAGAGTGGCCCACATTTACTGGCCCACAGCAATGAGGGCGGGTTCCAATCTCTGTGTAACCAATTTAGCACGCGAATATGTTGTATGCTGTTTTGTTTTTAACTTGGCTGCCATTGTTGGTGCAAAATGATATCTCATTACTGCTTTGATTTACATCTTCTGCGCTATGAGTGATCCTAGCATTTGGATGAGGTAAAAGGTAGATGGGTATTGACTTGCTTGATGGGGAAGGTGGTATTCCTCAGGAGGGAGAAGGGAATTCAAGGAACAGGGAAGGACTATAAAGATGGTCAGGGGAAAAGGTGATCAGTAATTTAGACTATAGAATACAAAGCTAACTATCTGAAATGTAAAGCTCCGGCTATGTTACAATAAAAAATGTAGTTTTAACAAGGAATAAATGGAACTGAAGAATGAAATGCAAGCTGTCATGCTTCAGAAATTGGACAATACCAATGGAGATGTTTCAATAAACAAATGCAAAGGTATAAAAAAGAACTCACCAATCTGTCACAAAATTCTGCTTAATAAAGATATTTTATTTTTGCTTCCATTCTAAAGGAGTATCTAAGTGCTCAAGAAAGAAAATTTGGGGGGGGGGGGCTGAGCCCCAGTGGCGTAAGTGGTTGAGTGTGGGACTACAGCCCGCGGGCTTGGCGGTTCAAATCCAGCGCCGGCTCTCAGGTGCACGACCATCAGAGGGCAGTGATGCCCCCCCCCCCAAAAAAAAAAGAAAATATTTTGAAAGGATGATGGTGAGATATGTACAAATGTGCTTGGCACAATGGCTGTATGGGTGTTAGAGATGGGGGAGCACCAATATTTTTTTAAAGAAGAAGGGAACTGTGGTGAAGAGATGAGATGGTGCCTGGCTCCCAGATATAATAGCATCTGGGGTCTTAAAGACTTGTTTCCAAACAATCAACCATCTAAATGAGATGTCAACTAAGCCTGCATGGAAAAAGCACACCAACATCAGTGGTGCATGCAATATGAATCATATGATCTGAATCTGAAGATGGGAATAGTTTGAGGGCCTACACTGTGAGATTCTGGCTTGCAAAAGACTCTGGATGACACAGGAGCCCAATCTCTTTTGTGAGATCTACGTAGGAAATAAGGCTTTGGTGTTTTCCTTATATCCATAGTGGAGGGTTGAGAAGAAACTGTTCACCAGAGTGCATTGGAAAATGACCAGAGAAGGTCAAAAGGATAATTCTGATTTAAATGTTTAAATTTTATTAGGTGGTTCCCCCATTGATACACATTAAACCTGATCTGGTTTTCAACATTTTCTGTATTACAATTTGTTGGTTTGTGTGTTTTCTTGTTCATGTTGGGGTTTATCACAGATGTATTTCTCAGTGGGGGTGACCCTCTTGAAATTTAGTTAAACATTTTTCCTGGTTGTCAGGATAGGAAACCCAGAATTGATAAACCTATAGAATCAGTAAGTGGAATAAGGGCTTCTCAGGTGTTCAGTGCCGGGGGGGGGGGGGGGGGGGGGGGGGGGGGGAGATGACAAAAGGGAGCTGATGTCAAGGAGTTCAAGAAGAAAGAGAATATTTTGAAACTGATTGTGGTAGCCATTGTGCCATACTGTTTAATATGATAGAACTATGAAATGGTAAATCTGTATTAGCTCCCCCAAAGATGGCTTTGGAAAAACATTTTAAAAAATCTAACAGAATGTGGAAATCACAAAACTATATTACTAATATTGCAGGCAGATAAAGAATTTCTAAAGAAGACTGTAAAATGTTTGAGGCATTAAAGTGACAGGTGAGTGCCAGGAATTCAAGAGGGACTGAGGAGACAGATCAAGAGACAAGGCTGCGGTCTGATGGATCTTCACCGAATGCAAACAGAAAGATAAGATTCTATCCTTTACTGATAAGGAAATGTTTGGGCGGCTAGGTCACAGCAAATAATGGATGCAGTTCAAAATTGACATTACAGAACCTTTAATGTTGCTTATGAGGAAACTGTGCAGAGACCAAGAGACAGCCGTTTGAAGAAAACAAAGGGAGATTGCATGAGTGGGCCATGTCAGGGGAAGAGCCTTTCACCAAACACACTCATGTGCCATCTGGGCCAGTCATTGGAGAAGCTGGGCTGTAAGAAGAGCAAAGCATCTGAATTGAAGGACGTCTCCTCAGCAACCTCAAATGTGCAGTCTTGCTTACAGAGAGAGAAGATCACCTAGTAGGATTATTCAATATGAATTGCATTTCAAAATAAGGAAATACAGAAGTCTCACAATTAGGCTAAGAAGCAACATCGTGAAAAACTAAGTAAAGGTGGAAGCTGTCCAGATTTCATTTTGCTTGGATCTATGAGGTCTGCAGAAACAATAGTCAAAAAATCAGTGCACTGCATGAGCCATAGCTACAGCTAAAGATCACTTCAATGTGCTAAAAATAAAAATAAACAGATATATTACTTTAAGTACTCCGGTGAGACTAATGCAAGCCATGACTTTTCAAACATGTAGGAGCTGAACAATGAATAAAGAAAAGAAGAGAAAATTGATGCAGCAGAATTATAGTGTTAACAAAAACATTAAATATTCCATGGACTGAAGACAGAACAAGTCTGTACACCTTATATGCTCATTACAAGCCTTTTTTAGGTACTGTGGATACTTATCAAGAGGGACATTCCATGGAGCAGGAAATCATACTTTGTAAAGTGTCAAACCTCAAACCCTCAACCCCCTGCCATCCAGTCCATGCTGACTCATGCTGACCCTATAGGACAGGGTGGAACTGCCTCTGTGAGTTTCAGAGCCTGCACTTCATTAGAGGAGTAGAAAACCCCGTGTTTACCTGGAGAAGTGACTGGTAATTTCAACCGATTGATCTTGTGGTTTGCAATCCAGTGTCCATGCGCTAAGAGGACAACACTGTGTAATGTCACTGAAAAAGAGGAAGGCCCTAAATATAACAAAGTGCTCAGGCCTAGAGATCACTTTGAGAATTGAGCAGGATTGAGCAGATGATGACCAATTAGTGCTGTCTCACGTTCACCTAACTGCAACAAAACTGTACTTATAACCAATAATTATCTGTTATTAATGTGTCTTTTACACATGTGTATATTTTGGGAAGAAGGCCATGACCACTCTTCATCCAGGGTCATCTTTGCAAGACTGCTTTTAAGGTCAGAATTGTTAAAGTTATACTGACTCCCTTTGCTTCTTAGAACCATGCAAGGTAGTGACAGTGCCACCCGCCAAGCACCAGGAAAAGTCAAGTACTGTGCAGCAGTGTAACACAGAATAACACAGGGTCAGATTGAGGCAGATGTGGTGGCCAGTGCATCACCTCCAGCTTTCCATTGGGCAGAGCTCATAATGTTCAGGACAGTCAGGCTGGTGGATGTTGTACTTCTCAGTTCATCTCTCCCCCGTAGTGCTGACTGCATATACAGGTGTCACCTGTTTCTGTTCTTGTGCAACTCACAGGAAATTTAATCTCAGGGTTCTGGGGAAAATATGCTGATACTCCTGTAACTTGTACCATATATAAAAAGCAGAGTTTTTTTTTGTTTTTTATTTCCCATGCAGGAGTTTTGTGTCTTCTTCCAGCATCTATAAAACTGAAATAGACTAACTTGTTTACCTCCAAGTAGCATAAAATCTGAGACCCCTCAAAATGCTTATTATCCAAAAAATGCTTATTATCCGAACAATGGATACAGATATGGAATGCGGTCCATTCTAGACATATGTTGCAGCATGGATTCATTAAGAAAACACTGTATTGAGTTATAAAATTAGTTTAAGTAAAATATGGTGTTATTTTTATAGGAAATATCATAGGCAATTCATCACTCAGGCATACCCTTATACACACTCTACCCATAAAAAAGCCAGGAATTTAATTTAGAATAGCAGATACTTCTATTTGGAGTAACAGGGAAATGAGTATAGCATAGAATACACAGACTAAGTATAGGTCACAAACATTGGTAATATATATTCCCTATTTTCTCTTGGTAAAATATATATGTTTCATTAGCTTCTTTGCATGCTACATATACATATACAGTTTTCTAATGTTTAATATGTTTGACAGTGTTCTCATTTAAAAGTACAAAATCAGAGAGAAAAATAAAGGCAATATTATTTCTAATAAGGTAATATTTGGCCAAATAGCTTAAGGGATACAGGAATAAACTCTGGCTTTTTAAGGGAAGTGGTATATGAGGCAGCCTATTGAAAAAAATTAAATGTGCTTGTGTAGGGCATAATTGCTGCATTCAGGGAATAACCATAAGTCATTATGAAAGGAACAACAGGAGCAACAAAGAGATTTATAGATGATTTCAAATGATAGTGGAAGGGTCCACTCTTTGCGAGCCTACTAGGCCACAAACGTTATGAAACAGATGAGCAGCACGATAACACTAGATGGAAAAATTTTCAAGCTCTATAAGCCAATGTGATTGCTTTGCTTTTCCAGTCCTCACAATTTTTTCTTCTCCAACACATCCCCACTTTAGAAAGAATCAAGCTTTATGGCAATAACTGTGCTGCTATTGTTATTGCTACATACCATCCAGTCTCTTCAGACTCACAGCAACCCTGTGCACCACAAATGGAAACACTGTCAAGCCTGCACCGTCCTCACAATAGTTCCCATACTTGAGCTCAATATTATAACAACTGTCTATTCATTTCCTGGAGGACTTTCTTCTTTTTCACTCTTTCTCTACTTAGCAAAGCATGGTGTCCTCTTCCAGGCACTGAGCTCTCCTGTCCACATGTCCAAAGCACTTGAGATAAGTGTCACCACTTCCAAAAAGGAGCACTTTGGACATACATCTCCCATAGCAGATGTGCTTGTCCTTTTATTAATCCATGGGACCTTCAATATTCTTCACTGGCACCATAATTCAAGCCATTGATTTTGCTATCTCGTTTATTCAATACACAATGTTTGCATGCATACAAGACAATTGAATATGCAGTGGTACTTCAGTTCTCAAAGGGTTCCAAGCTTGAACTTTCTGCTACTCAAACAGCAAAGTTGCAAAGAAATATGCTTGATGTTTATAATTTTGAGAAACATTGTATGGGTAGAGAGTGAGTCACACATTGTGTCTGGCTTCAGACACAGAACGACCCATGCACAAATGAACAAAGCACTTCACAATCCTGTGCCAGCCTCAAAATCACTCCTATACCTCAGACCATTGATAGAGCCACTATGTCAATCCATCTCGTTCTGGCCCTTCCTCTTTTCATCACCTCTCCACTCGAGCAAACATGATGCCTTTAATCAGGGACTAATATCTCCAAAATATGTCCAAAATATGGAAGATGAAGTCTCACAATCCTTTCTTACACTGAGATGTAATCCCTGCTAAAGGCTACAATCCGTTATCTTCATCAAAAAGTGCTTCAAGTCCTCCTCACTTTCAGCAAACAAGACTGTCAGTGAGGATTGTTGAAAAAATTTCCTCCAATCCTGATGCCAACATTTTTCTTCATATAAACCAACTTCTCTGATGATTTGCTCAGAGGCAGAGTGAGCCATTATGGTGAGAGCATACAACCCTGATGTGTTAGTCTGGGTAGACTAGAGAGACAAATTCATAGACACTCATATGGGTATAGGGGAAAGGTTCATTACAAGAGGAATGGAATATTAAGAAAGCATCCAACCCAGTCCAAGGTCATAAGTCTGATATTAGCTCATATGTCTGATACCAGTCCATGAAGCCTCCTCTGAGTCAGAAGCATGTGCATCAGAAGCATCCCAGCGTTGGCAGGGGTCTCCCCATGGCTCCTCATTTCCAGGGCTCAGGGTCCATCAGCAGTATCCATTGGTGGTAGAAACATCTAAGTGATGGCAGGGGTCTCCTTGGCTCCTCAGGCCCCAGAGGTCTGGTTTCATCAGGTTAAGGCCATGTGGTTTCTCCTCCTGCTCCTACAGTCTCCAGGAATCAGGATCAATCAGCATGCTGTCATCTCATCTTGTCAGTAGTTCATCCCCAAGAGAAAGTGAGCCAAGTCTCTCTTCTCCAATTGGAAAATACCTTGAGACATTCCAGAATTCTCGGGAAAAGCCATGCCCACACATAGATCTCATTGGCTATCTCCAGATGCAAATCATGAAATTAACATCAAATACATGACCACCACACCTGGAATAAACCTTTCCCGATTTTTAGTCATGTAGCATTCTCTGTGATGTTAAAAAAAAAAAGAAAACACAAGCTCTTGATCCATGTCCAGGTTGTGAATGAATGCAATGAAGTATTCTGGGATTCTCATTCTCAAAGTTATCCACAGTTTATTGTGGTCCTTCAAGTCTAATGCCTTTTCAGAGTCAATGGAACACAGGTAAATAAGTTGGGTTTTCTCTCCTTGTGTACTTGGAACCCAAGTCATCTGACCTCAGCAATGCTATCCCGTGTTTCCTGTCCTCATCTCAATCTAGCTTGTACTTTTCACTGTTTCCGGATGAATGTGGTATGATCTCAAGAAACAACCTACTTGTTGTGATTTCATCAACCTGAGGTGTCTTATGTGTTGCTGTAATGTTGGAAACTATGGCATCTGTATTTCAAATGTCAATTGGATCACCGAAAGTGAACAGTTTTCAGAGGAGTTTCTATTCTAAGAATAGACAAGGTAGAAGTATAGACTTGGCTACCCACATTGGAGGAAGAAGCCCCTGAAAACCTTATACATACCTTCAAAGCATTGTCAGATATTGAAAGAACCACAAGATTGTTAATGAAATCATGGTGAACTTTGAATCAGGTCTGATAAGTCGACATCACCAACATTTCTACTGCAAGTGACACCTCCAGATAGTATGTCCAATGAGACAAATTCTCACCATCCTTTCTTACGAAGCACATTCTGTTATTATTTTCTTCAAGACAGAATTGTTCTTCTGAGAGACCATACTACATTCAATGTTCTTCTCCAACACTCTAATTCACATGCATCAATTCATCTGTATTCATTATCCAGCTATCTTTTCAAAAGAATGAAGCAATTGAAAATACCATGGCTAAAGTCAGATGCACCTTAGTCTAAAAAATGATATATTTGTTTTTGAACACTTTTGTAGTGTATTTGTCCAGTGAAATATGTCATTTGATTTCTTATAAGTTCCTACAGGTAAACATGCCCACTTCTGGAAAGTTGGTGTGGCAAATAGGTTCAGGAGTCAATTATCACTTCAAGAATCAAAATATTACTCAATTTTTTAAAACTAAATCTTAAGATTTTATTTTTTTTCTGGATAATTGATGTTTTCGTAAATGGAGGACTGGAGACATGCGATGAAAATTAAAACAAAATTCATGACTGTGACAAAAATGTAAAGAGGGAAATTTATAATTATTTCAAATCAAGCATTAACTGCAAAGTCAGATTTTTATAACATGACTAGAAAAGTTCACCATTTTCCTGAATATGTTACTTTGTTATCTATTAATGAGACTAGATTACCATAAAGGTATGCTATTGGCATGGGGAGTGGAAAGAAAGGAAGATGCCTTTTAGGACCATAATTATTTTAAACATTTTCATGAAGCTTTTCCTTGTTGGCACAGCAATAGGCATGGAAAGTCTGTGAACAAGATGAATTGTCTCTGGTGTGGGACCAGTGAGACCTAAATTCAAATACGACAATCCAGTCTTGAATTTTCCCATCCTAGTCAGGTGTTGGTGTTCTGTTGAATAAAATACACATCTTCTCTATGCACAGCTGCATCTTCTTTAGGTACAAAATCTCATATCTTTTGCATCTTGGATTGCCCACTTTCTTGCAGCATGATTTCTATTATTTACCACATTTACTATGGGTTACATAAAGTCACAACCATAATATATCTATACATTTAAAATATAAATTATATAGAGTCAAAACACCAAATAGTGTTTTTTTAAAAAAATTGAAATCGGTTAAATTGCTCAAAATCTGAGATAGAAAGTAAGAAAAGAAAAAGGAATAAACCTTTTTCAAAATAATCTATGAGTGTTCTAAATGCATTTTGACTGTGATGTATTTTCAGTTCCAGCTAACTTTACTTTTCTTCCCGTACAAAGGCTTAAGAATTCAGCTTCAGACCAGATAACTTGGCTTTAAATACCAGTGTGAATTGAGGTAGCTCACTCCTTGATTTCTTCATCAGTAGGCTTGGGGATAAAGAGCCCCTTATTGTAATATCTGTGTTATTGAAATTATCTTATAATTATTGTAAAATACTTAAAGAGAGTCTTGTCCCATAATATGCACTATATAAATGTCACTATCACTTTTGCTTTCTTTCAAGATCATTATCTATGTAGAAAAAAATGATTTTCTGATCTAAATGATCACAGTCACTATGTATAGATCCTTTTAAGAATGGAAATTATTTTGACCCAGTCCACTTTGATGGACGAAACTCAAATGCAGTTGAGAAAGAAGTTTCTTTTTCTTTAAGGATATCTCAGTAGTGTGCTACATACATCCAATTCTATGTTAATAATTAAGTAGCCTCAAAAAAACCCTCAAATTCACTGCTCTGGAATCAATTCTGCCTCAAAGCCACTCTATAGGACAGGGTAGAACTTCTCAAGATAATAAAGGAAAACCAACAGAAAATGTCCTAAATACATATAAAACTATTATTTTGAGAAACAATCATATCCCAATCCTATGTTACTATATACTAAAGTTTAAGGTTTCAAGTGACTATCATATTTTATACTAATATTCTAGTTAAATTGTTTTTGACAACCATCTCCCACCTCGCATTTTCATAAACATGATTTCCTAATTCATTTGAAGACACACTTTTAAATAGGATAATGGGCTTACAAAATACCTTTAGGGAAGGAAGCAGTCTGGAAAAAAAAGAAAAAATGCAGATAGCACATTCATTTTTTATACCATATAACTCAGTTTATAAATTTACTAGTATGTTTCATAAAAAATAAGGTTATATCTTCTAACTGGGTGATACATTTGTTGAATTAGGCTTTTAAGTAGCTCTGGGACAGAGTTAATCTCAGGTACTAACTCAAAGCTGGCAGTAAGAACCCAATGGGCCCCCCATAAGAAAAAATGTCACTTCTGTGAAATGCGCAGCCTCAAGAACTGCACGGAATAGCTCCACTCTGTCTTACAGTATTGCCAGGTCACAAGGAACTCAATAGACATGGGTATGGAATTATTATTATTTTTAAGATTTATCCAGCATTTATATATTATCTTAACATAAGAAAATTTATTTCAGCAATTAGGGTAAGTATGAACTTTACATATATATTTTTTGCCTTTGTTCATTTCATTTCTTTTTTTTTTAGTTGGGTTTTCACACATATATGATATCATTCCAAATTTCAATCAGATCCAGTGGAATCATATAATTGTTATAATGATCAGTTTCCAAACAATCTTTTTTTCTATGGACTCCTTGATGTCATCTCCTTTTTACGCATCCCTCTGCCCACCACCACCACTGTATCCTCATTCCTCCTGACCCCTTATTCTTCTTGCTGCCCCTATAGGTTCCTCAATTCTGGGTTTCATAAACTGAAAAACAGAAAACCATATAAGCCAGTTTCAAGATGGTGGTCACAATTGAAATAACACCTCTAACATACACTCTAATATGAACAAAGGAAAACCCAACAGAACAAATAGAAATTAACAAGACAGAAATTTTGGAAAGCAGATCAAGTCCAGCTTTCATCATGATGGGGGGAGGGGGGGTGACCTACCAACAAATTTTAACTCTTTTGGTCAGATTTATGCCTTTGGTGCGGTGTTGTTTAATCATTTTATTGGAGGCTTGTACAACTCTTATCACAATCCATACATCAATTAAATCAAGCATGTTTGTACATATGTTGCCTTCATTCATTTCTGGATATTTACTTTCTATTGAGCCCTTGATATCAGCTCTTTTCTCCCCTCCCTACTTCCCCCACCTTCATAACACCCTGATAGATTGTAAACTACTGACTGTCACCTTTACCCCATGTTTTCTGTTGCTCTTCCCTTGTAGAGGTGAGTATGGCTACGTGATGATCATTGTAATCACATCCTCCTCTCCCTCTTCCCCCTTTCCTTCCAGTATCACTATTCCCAGTCCTATGTATCCTGAGCCTCCAGCCCACTCTATACCTGTGTACATGTTCCAGTCAAGTCTGAATTGAGAAGCAGCACTTGGGTCATAATAGTGGGGGTGAGGGCGCCTCAAGGAACCAGAGGAATATAGTGTTTCATTGATGCTTTACTGCACCCTGGTGACTCATCCCTTCCCTGTGGCCCCACTGTGAGGAAATTGTTCCCCTGTCTACAGAAGAGCTTTGGATTTCTGCTCCAGTCCCACTCAACAATGTGTTTTTGCTGTTGTTGCTATTGTTACATGTCTGCTGATGTCTATTACTCGGTCCCTATCACTCCTCGTGATCGCAGCAGTAAAGAGTACTTCTTCCATGTGGATTTGCTGTTTCACTGCTGAATGGTGGCCTGCAATCCTTTAAGACCCCAGATGCTATATCTTTTAAAAGCCAGACACCTTCCGCCTTCTTCATCACATTTGCTTAAGCACCCATTTTGTCTTCAGCCATTGCATCAGGAGGGTGAACATCACAGACTGCCGATTGGTTAGAACAAAATGTTCTTGTATTGAGAGAGGGTACGAGCAGAGATCCAAAGTCCATCTCCTACCTCAGCAAATTGCCATATAAATAAATGCGCATGGACTAATACTTCTATTTTTGTAGATTAACGTATATACATATGTACACTATTATCTATGTTTATACCTCTATCCATTGCTTTGCTTCCTTGGTCCTTCCACTGTTTCCTGCTACCTTCCTCCTGCCCCACGGTCACTTTTCCCTTATGTCCACCTCTTGATACCTCCTCTTAGCTAATTTGCTGACACCCAACCACCCCCCCCCCCTTGGAGCCCCATCTCCTCCATGTTATTGACTATAAAACCCCCATTGTTCCCCTGTCCGTGGCGTAGCTTATTTACCATGTTTTTCCCCCACTGCCCTCACCTCCCAGGTCTTCCCTATTGGTCCTGCTGCTCGTTCCTCTGGCATGCCTCCCATACCCATTCTGCATAGGTAGATATGCCAACTATGACATAGCCCCCAAAATAAAATAATAAATAGATAATATAAAATAACTTTTTTTAAAAGAGAGAGAGAAGACATATACAAAAATCCTGGGTTTGTTTACTGACCTTCAAACTGTCCAGGAGGTGCCCCTTTTGTCATTGAGCCCCTTTTGTCATTAGAGGCTCCTAAGGGCACTGTGGTTCCAACTGCTGATCTAATATGCTCCTTAGGGGGGGTCGTACCACACTGCCTCCCCACCATGTGACCCCAAAATTGTTCTCTGTTGTAGTCTGCTCCGGTAAGGGGACAGTGTGACACGCATTGTCGTTGGTTGCCGAGGCCCCTCTGTGTCCCATTAGCTCCTCCCAGCCTGGATATCATCCTCCCAGCCTGGTATGCCAGCACGGGGTCCAGTCAGGGTCTCTCTTTCTCTCTTCTCTTCATGCTGACCCCTCTTCCCGACATGTCAACTCAGTCCTGCTCTCCACCACACTCCCTTCCAGGGAGAGAGTCAGTTGGCTCTGGTTCGGGTCAGTCTTTTTTTTTTTTTCCCCGGGTCAGTCTTAGAACTCTCTTTTCTTTTCATGACTTCTTCCCGATGGCCACATTGTCGTCATTGTTTGGTACATCATGGTAAGCTCTACACACCCACTCCCCATTCTGTGGAGACAAGACCAGTGCTTTCCCCCTGGGTAGATTAGTGCCCTGCTCCCTCTGTCATTATTTTACTTTCACCCCCTCTTCTCCCTCCCCATTCCTTCTTTTCCCCATTTTTGTGTTGTACCAATATGAACCTCTTTGAATTTGGTCCGACCTCCTCCTGATTCCCTGTGTCTCAACCCAAATGTTATTATATAGGTGACTTCTCTTCTATACCTACAGTACTGAT
>PVJH01024126.1:0-33606 GCA_004026705.1 Nesogale talazaci | reverse complement strand
GGGAGCACGCACGCGGGGCTGAAAGGACGGGCCCGAGCAGCTCTGGGTCTGTGCTGCTTGCCTGGCCACCTCGGCTGAGGAGGCCCACCCGGGCGCTCCTGCAGTGCTGACCCTGAGCACCCGGAGGCTGGGCTCCCAGAGGCAGCCTGTTCTAATTGCAGGCTGCTCTCCCTTAGGAAAAGACGCCGCTCCTCAGGGGGCCAGCCACGAACCTGCAACTTCTACCTAGGGGTGCCAGCTGGACCCGCTGAGGCCTCGTGACAAGCTCTCCAGGTGGCACTGGATGACGAGGTGCATTGCTCAAGGATTGCGAGCTTTGGAGGCAGAGAGGCCGTTTCCGATCACAGGTAAGTGAGTGACCTTGGCCAGTTCATTTCATCTAAGCCCCTGTTTCCTCCCTTCCGAAGCACTGAGACCACTGTCCTCCTCGCTGGGCAACTGCCCGCATTAAACAAGGTGACAGACACACACGTCTGGCTCCAGTATCATGCCCCATGCACAGGAGGGGCTCATGAGCCGGCAGTAACATCAAGGCCACAGCCTTCCTGGTTTCCTCGCCAAGCAGTCCCAGAATTGCAAGTCCTCCAAACATCCCCTAGTCACTAGTGGCTATCACTAGGCAGCTGAGTACACCGCAGGTCTTGGTCAAGGGTCAGAAAACCCAGGCTGGGTACTGCTGTCCCCCTGGCGAGGTGCTGGCGTGGCCCCAATTACTCTCCAAACCACGCTGCGCACCCACCATGAACAAGGCATCACCCAAGGACTCAGACATGACCCCTCCCTTGAAGCTTAGCGTCTCATCTACTCCACCAGTCAGTGGTCTGGGTCCAGGAGACCGGACATGAACTCGGAGGCTACCTCCTTCCCTGGGCCAGCAGAGCTGTCCCTCAGCAACCAGTACTGGTGCTTCAGCCCACCACCCACTCTGTGGACGTACAGCTCGTGTGCCCCAGGTGAGAGGACAGAAGAAAAGGTAGCAAGTTCCTGATCGAACCAAAACTCAGCGCCTCATGGCAGAGAAGACGTGTGCCTGTGGGCTTTTTTTGTGGGGGAGGGGGACACTATGAATCAGAAAGCCTCCTTCTTCCCCATGGAGCACGGATGGCCTTGTGGCTATTAACAGCCCACAGTATAAGCCTCTACACTACCAAGAACCCTTCTATCGTGGAGAGATAAGCAAGCACCAAGGCCAAACCAAGTCACTGCCATTGAGAAGGCTCCGACACAGGCCAGAGAAGAAACAGCACCATGGGTGTCCGAGGGTCGGTATCTCTCTCTCTCTCTGGAGCAGAAAGCCCACTGTTCTCCGGTGGAGTGGCTGGTGGTATCATACTGCTAACCGTGTGACTTGCAGCCTAACATGTGACCTACCCACTGCCGCCAGGAGAGCTGCAAGGACGTAAGTATACATTTCAGGTGGCTCCAACTGTGGCTACCTCTATGCCAAAGACCGTGCCTTCATCTGAGCGGGGACCAGGAGTCTGTGGTAGGGCACCTGGAGCCCTGACAGGATCTGATTCCACTCAGGGAAGCCCTTGGCCACCACTGCGAATGGAGCACCTGCCGGGGGCAGGCCGTGTACTGCGCCACTGACCCTTCATAACCTGCTCGGAGACAAGCACCGCCAGCGAGAGATGGGAGACTGGAGCTCCCATGAAGCTCGGCTGCAGCCTGGGCCAAGCCTGTGCTCTGGACACGGAGCTCTAAGGTCGTCCTGTCGGGCATCTGGCCCCAGGCAGCAAACCAGAATCTCTGGGGCCTGTTCGAAGCCCCTGGACTATTTCGCCTGCCTGCACAAGAGGGGGGCGGCGCTCAGGGACCTCCATGAAGCACTAGCAGCTCTACAATCGGGTAATCGCAAATTAGAGTTCTTAGGAGTTTGGGAAACATTCCCCAACTAAAATGGCAGTGCTGTCCCACCAGGGTGGTGGAAAAGGCAAGAGGGTGTGTGGTCTTGTTGGAAGGCAGCGTTTCCCGGCCTTAAGTACACCCTCCTGAAAAAACAGTCCAACTTCAAGTGAGGTGTCCCACCCACCCCACCCCTGCCCCCCAGCTTAAGAAGTACTGAGTCCCTGGCAAGATATGGTCAAAGTTAATTTTTAGGAATTTACATTCCAAGTCCAGTATTTTTTTTTCCAAATCTTAAATGTTTATTATGATACCAAGTATACTTTTTCAAAATTTTATCTCTGTCCCCAGCCTGGAGATTTTGATACTTTCTCTGCCCCACTGACAATTGCCGCCCAGAGAACCAGTCCCCTGGCCCTGCCGTGAGAGACAGACAGACAGACAGACAGACACACACACACACACACACGACCGCAGAGTACAGCGCCTGTGCGCTCAGGCAAGAATAGCAGTCCAACCTTTGTGGGAAGACCCGGAGGCAGAAAGTCGTGTGATGGGGCTACGATGTGTCCTTCAGCAGCAACTCTGCCGGCTAACACCAAACTGGGTTCTTAAAGAGTTAGGGGAGCCTCTCCCCGGGTGTTACACGGGCCCTGGCTGGTAGAATCCACTGCCAAGAAAAAGGGCTGACCTGATTCAAGAGTCTTCCCATTGTTTGGGTATGGCACAGAGGGAGGCCCGCTTCTGAGATGGCACTGCAAGGCCTTCCTTCCTGGTCTCAACTGGTTGCTAGTTATCAAAAGGCATTTGGGGGGTGGGGAAGGCGTGAGAATCAAGGAGCCCTGATGGCCCAATGGTTGAAGTCCTCCCCGGCCAACCACAAGGTCGGCAGCAGAGATCTGATGGCTGGCTTCTTCCACTCTGTGGTCTCTGTGTTGCAATCAAGGGTTCAGAGGAAACAAGGGACTGAAGTTTAAATGGGCTTTGAGGATGCAGGGCTGGGGTGGGGGGCCCGCAACACATACAGTCCCAGGCTACAGAGATGGATTCAGGAGCCGGCCACATGGGATCAAGTCTTAGCTTCACCAACAACTCACGGAGAATGTGCCAACTCCATAACCTGTCCTCCCAGTCTCAGTTTCCCTCAACTTTGAGAATGCAGCGTGTCCTCCTCGTGCTACTGTGAAGACGAAAGAACGCACGTAAAGCTGTCTAGCACAGGACCTAGGATGCAGCTTGGCAGTATTACCGGGTGAGCTGTTGCTCCTTTTATTCCTGCTATCAGGGAGAGCACTGAGAGGGGAGGCCAGAGGCACCTGACAGCAGCCGCTTGGAGGCCGGGACAGACAGCTGGGAAGGCCTGGGAAATCCACAGCTGTTGCACTGGAGCAAAAGCAGTTCTCCCAGGGGCCGGAATCCGGCGATAGGCTAGCAGAAGAATGCCACATCGGGTTCTGAGGGAGGATGAGCAGACAGAAATAGCTGGAGGGTAGAAAGAGGGCACAGCGGGCACAGCGTGGGGCACCGGCAGCTGGGTCGGCCCAGGCACAGGAGCTGCAGGTGAGTTGGAGGCAGCGTGCGGCACATCCAGGAGAGCAGGGTAAAGGACAGGGAGGACGGCCAGGCCCGTCCTGAAAAAGGGGCAGCCAGACACTGCCGCATGCAGAAAGGGTGGGCCCAGTGGGAAGGGGCTCACAGCCCTCCTCCTCCCGCACTCAGGGTGTACTTGGCGCTCTCCTCAACCCCTCTCTGGTTCCCCCCGATGCTTTGGACACTGCCACCATCTCTGTCTCCATCTGGGTCCTCTTCCCAAACAGGAGGCAGAATAGGCTGCAGACTTCATCACTTCCCTGTTCCTGCTGTCTCTGAACCAGGCTCTGTGGCGAGCTCTGCAGAGGATGGGCCGGGCAGAAAGAGGCCACAGAGGTATTCAGTCTCGGGACGTCAGTCCTCCCGATTCCCCACGGGAAAGTGAGTGGGCTGGGTCCAGACTCAGTCCCTCTCTCCTGCCTCGGTCCGACATGGTGGTCTTGGTACTACGTCCCCCTCCCCAAACCCTAGGTCTGTCAGTGACTTGACCACTCCAAGACGCAAGCGTCAGATAGGCGCTGCCATCCCGTGAGAGACACAGTGGTTTATCAGAAGTAGGTTCCAGCCTTTTCCTCTGAGGGCTCTCAGGTGGACAGCCTCTCCTTCAGCAGCACCAGGGACCTTGGCCACTTTCATTTCTCCTGGGGGGCAGATGTGAGGTGTCAAGGGAGGGGGCATCAGGCCATGTCTAGGGCTCAAGGAGGTCTCTCCTGGAGAGTCAGCAGCCCATTCTGGATGTGCCCTGCAGAGGTCGAGCTCCTTGACGTGGGCTGGGTGGGGAGCCACCTAGCTAGCCGATGAGTAAGAGGAAAGGCGGGGTCCTCCAGGACAGGTCTCCTGGGAGATGGGCTATCTCACCCCCATCATCTCCAGGCAGGCTCCTCCCTCCCTCGGTGGGGAGGCCCTCTGAAGACCTGGCTACAGCAGTTTAAGGGTGGGGGAGGGTGCCACTGCGTTCATGGGCATCCACAGGCACCCGGGATCCTCTCTGGGTCCAGAGTCCTCATTAAGGGCAGGGGGAGCCAAAACTCTAGGACTGCTATGTAGCTCCCAGGCTCCCCTCCCCCGGCTGGAGCTGACCCCTCTGCATGGGGCCAGGAGGGGATCTGCCAGGCATGTCCTGTTACACAGGGGTGTGAGTTGTGGCCTGAGGGTGGGTACCTGATTCAGGCAAGTTGAACCAGAAGCTCCTTCAGCCTGGGGGTGTGTACCTGGGGAGGTGTGGGCGAGTCTGACTGGCCAGAATGACCATTGGCACTCCACCCAAGGAGAAGAGCCCAGAGGAAGAGGGAGGATGGGATGAGGCTTTTTCCCAGCCCTGGTCAAGGGGCAGGGAGGTCCTCCCTGAAGTCCTGCTACCAGGGGCTTTTTGGCTAAAGCCTGTCCTGTCCGTCAGTCTCTAGCACTTGCAATGACGGGGGTCCTGACACCGCTGGGCTTCTCCAATAGAAGGCAGGTACTCGACACACACACCTGCTGAATGAAGAAACTGGCCCTGTCCCGGGTGCCACAGTGCCATGCCTGCCCTCACTGCCAAGGACAGTCAGGTCAACGCTGACTTGCCCTGACCCCTGTGTGGGGCTGCTCCCTGCAAGGTCAGGAGTTCAAAATCACCAGTCACCCTGAGGGAGACAGATGAAGCTGTCTGCTCCGGAAAAGAGTTAGTCTCAGAAACCTGTAGGGGCGGTTCTACCCTGTCCTACAGGGTCGCCAAGTCAAAGCTGACTCGGTGGTAATGAGCTGGGTTCGTCTGCTCTTGAAGTTCATGCTGCAACAGCCGCTGTGAGTCAGTCCTTTCCCACGGAGAGCCGGGTCTGCCCACAGACCTTTCAGCGGAGGGTTTCTGAGCAGTAGATCATCAGGCCTTTCTTCCGAGGCATGTGGGTGGGCTCCACCCCCCCCCAAGTTGACCATTTGTGCCCTGGGCAACTTAAAGGCACTCTGTCTCTGGGACACGTACACACACACACACACACACAGGGAAGCAGGAGAAGAGGTGCAGTCAGCTTGTGACACTCTGCAAACTGAGTGCCCTCCGTGCCATGCCTCCACCACAAAAGCCGACGCTGGCGAGCCCCAGCCCGACGCCAGTCCACTGGAATGGGTCACCGGAACCTCCTAGAGGTCACAAGGCCTGCAGTCCCTGACCGGTCAGTGGTCCTCAATCTGGATGACACCTCAGGGGTTTCAGACTGTGTTCTGCAGGACCCCATGGCTTCATGGAGCCTCTGAGGGCCCCCCTCCCTGGCTTCCAAACAGAGCAGCACCCATTTGGTTGTGTGTGTCAAGCTACACTGTAAGCCTGCGTTTAAAAGGTGCCTCCGTTCTTATCCAGCACTGCTGTGCAAGAGAAATCCCACACGGGCATGACTTGAACAGAAACTTATTCTCCCGCGATTTAAGAGGCTTGAAGTGCAAGTTCAGGGCACCAGGAAGATTTTCTCTGGGGAAAGGTAGGTCCTTGTCTCGCTTCGACATCTTAGAACTGACCTGAGCCCGAGTCTACGAGGTCCTCGGCGCAGGACCAGGTCCAACGGATGAGCTCTGCTCCCAACTCGGCTCCCTTGCTGGTTCCGAGGTCTCCACTTTCTGCGGGTTTCCCACTCTTTCTGTAACTAGGGGATGCCCCGATGTAGGACCTGAGCCCATCGTAATCCCCTTACAACTGATCGATCGATCAAGAGGTCACATTCTGGGCATGACTACATCATTACATAACTGCCAAGTTACTGAGACGTCTAGGCCAGCCAAGTTGACATATTGTTTGCATGACACAATTCGGCCCAGGCAAAGGGGTTCCACAGGCTGTCTACACAGTACAACACTCCTTCATCATTCAGACGAGGGTCTGGAGACTCACTGGCATGAGGTACCCCGGTGCCATGGGGTGAAGTGGGGAAAGAACTCCCGACACTTCCCTTGCACATTTCCAAGGCTGCCTTGGGCCTGGAGCAGGTCAGCACTCTCTCCTGCTGGGGGCGCATTGCTGTGAATTTGAAGGGCACTGAAGACACAACTCCCCCATCCCCTTGCTGCTCCTGGCAGCGCCCACAGATGGCTACTTGAGGTGACCTCTGCCTGCCTCTGCAGAAGGTCGATGCTAAGTGCCTGGACAATGTGGAACTGTCCTGCTGCTGCCCCTTCTCGGCTATATATAGTTCCTCCCCTGACATGACCTCACACAGCAGCAAAGGTTTGTGGTGTGGCAACACTGGCTGCGTGTCCCGAACACCAGGGGAGGGGAGCGCTGCCAGACAAAGTGGACAGGAGACGGGCGAGAGAGGAGTCTGCCGGTGGAGGGGAGCTGACTTCCTTCCCTGGCAGAGAAGGGGAAATCCGGGGCTCCTGGAGAGTGGGTGCTGGAAGCTGAGGCGCCCTGCTTTGTCCAGGCTCCGGTCCCGTGTGCTCATGGTGCTGGGCACTTTATGCCTTGGTGCCATGTGGGCACCACCTGGCAGGGTGCCTCAGTATCCTGCCCATTACCTGGGTGCAGCCAACGGAGAGGAAGAAGTCTCCAAAGATAAGCATGCCAAAGGGGAATGGGGGTACGCTCTGAGTAGTGGGAACGAGAGAGTTTCTGGGGATTTTTTTTTAAACATGAACATGTAGCCTTTTACAATAATACATAACCATGTTTGATAGAATGTGTTCATATAAATTTTTTTATCTTTTGCTTCTCCCTAACCCACACCCCCCCACTCACATCATGGCCCTTCTGCAAACCTGAGTCCTGGCCCCTGATGATGCCATCCAATCTGACCCCATACCTCGGGAGTAGCGAGGAGCTCCCCTGCTCAGAGCCTGCCCCTAAGTAACTCCAGTCCACATAGACCCCTTCACCGTCGCGGTTCTTTCTAGCGCGCTCCACACATTGCTTGTCTCTGCTGCTCTGTGAGCTGGCACATGTCTACAGCCTTTGAAAACATCCGCACACATCTTTGTCTTTGCTTTCTCCTCCAGGCAGACCACACGTCACGGCGGACAATGAACTGTGGTCACACGTTTTCCAGGAGGGAGGGAGGTGGAATAGCGGAAACGCATAGGGGACGGGGTCAGGATTCCTGGATCAGACACCAGCTCCGCCATTCGGACTGTGCACAACAGACCACAGGCCAGTGTCTGGCCCTCTCTGAACCAGTCCCCGGGTCCCTCCAGGCGAATTGCCTAGGAATACTAATTTCTTTCCCCAAAAAGTACAGGCAGAATTCTCCTTTGGCATGAGGATGGTGAGACTTGGTTTCACATCCTTTGGACAGGGGGTCCAGAGGGACCAGTCCCTGGAGGAGGATATCCTGCTTGGGAAAGTGGGAAGACGCTCGACAAGATGGATCGATGCGGAGGCTGCCACGATGGGCTCCCAGGTAGAATCACCGTGAGGCTGGCACAGGCACAGGCAGTGTGCCATCCACGCTGCACACAGGGCTGCTCTGGGTCAGGGCGGACCTTCGGGCACCCACCACCACCACCACATCAACCACAGACGAGGAAAGATAGGGAGCCCTCATGGGGTGCTAGCGTTTACCTGACTTTCAGCATAGACTGTGCCCTGAAAACACCGTAGACATTTAAACGTATATTTAATCTTATTGCTCGCTTCCCTCCAACCTGCACCCCTTATCCATATCATGGGCCCTGCAACAGAGTAAGCTCATGCCTGCCCACGCTCACGCTCGCTCATGCATGCTGCGTGTGAGCGAGCCCAGGAGACTAAAGTGTGTGAGGGAGGTTTTACAATCTGAAGAAGGGGAAAAAAAAGAGAGTGTGCACATTGTCTAAAAGTCAGTCCTGGACTACGAACCATGAGGTTGGCGGTTCAGACTCAGCCAGAGCTGCTGCAGGAGCCAGGTGAGATCTGCTCTGAGAGGTCACGGCCTTGGATAACTGTGAGCAGGGCAGGTGTTTGTTCTGTGCACACTGGGTGTGGCCATGAGCCAGGACCAACTTCGACAAGTATGAAAGCCACGGCAGGTTCTTTGGAGAGCAAACTTCTCCGACATCCTGGCTTTTAAGGAAGAGGTCACTTGTACCTTTAGAACAGGGGCCCCGAGGGCTGAGCCCCGGAGGCGTAGTGGTTGTGCGCGAGACTGCGGCCCACGGGGACAGAGGTTCAATTCCAGCAGTGGGGCCTCCTACTCCCACCACTGGAGAGCAGTGCTGCCCCCCCCCCAAAAAAGGCCAGGGGCCCCAGGGACCCCACAAAAGGCTCTACCCAAATTAGCACAGGGTGATAAACTAGACACGTGGAAAAATCTCTCCTTGGACCTTCCTCTAGGGCGAGCCCCTGGCATTAGGAAGGATGCTGGGTTGAGCACCTCTGCCTAGGGCTGCGGAGAAAGTGCTTGCTGGCCCCTGATGGACCACAGCCAGGCCCAGGCACTTCCTTATGGAAGACACCTGTCACCTGGGCACACCCTGACCAGCAGGGCACAGTGGGCTGCAGATTAAGGGGCCCAGGGTATCTTGCATTCTGCCTACTGACCTCCAAGTGAGAGGGTTCCCGAGTAACTGTGCACATGGCATGTGGAGTTAATAAAAATCTCACTAAGGCCTTCGAGAAAGGACAGCGGAGCTGTAAGTTCCATCTAAGTAAGGCCTCCTGTGTCCCCTGGAGCCTGACCCGGGTCGAGGCACCATCAGAAACACCACTGGACCAGACTGAGATGGACTTTGGGTTCAGGGAGCCTCAAGTGACAGCCCAGAGGGAAGAAGGGCAGGGAGCACGAGGAGCTGTCAGTTGGGTGGTCGACACGCCCCACCTCAGGAGCTGGCCCTAGACATTTGGCCCTTGGGGTCAGGAATGGGCTGGCTCTGTTTGGAAGAGTTCAGAACAAATCAGACACTCTGGTACTCGTTAGCCCATCAAAGTGGGAGCTCTTTGAGGAAAGACACCGCCTCTTCACGCTGTGCTCCCCAGGCTCCGCACAGGGCCCGGCACCAGACAGGTGGGCAGTTCCCAGAGTAGCAAAGGTCCAGGCCCCGGGGAAACCAGTGTCAAGTCAAAGAGTGCTCCCCCGTGGCCAGCGTCTGGCCCACCCAACCTCAGTCTCCTTGTCTGTGGGGCTGAATAGTGATGGGTCTGGCTGCCGACCATCAGGTCAGCAGTTTGAAACCACCAACTGCTTCTTGGGAGAAACGAAGGCCCCTCCTCCCAGAGAGTCAGTCTCAGACACTCAACAGGGCAGTTCTATGGTGTCCTACAAGGGCCCCTGTGAGTTCGGATCGATCCATGGCAGTGCGTTTTGGAGGGAAAATGGAGGGCTCGGTCTATGGTAGGAACCATGTTGGTGCAGACAGGTAAGCTTTACTCAGCTGCCAACTGGAAGGCTGGGTTTTAAGCATGCCTCCCCAACCTCATAGCTTTTTAAAAAGGGGTCTTTTCACCTTGAAACCCCTGCTTGGACCCACCCAGTTGGCTCCTTGAGGTAAAAACCTGGCAGTCCGCTGGCACAGAGAGCCAAGAAAAACCCTCGGTGACGTGGGCTGTTACAAGCTGACCAAGCCACCAACATCGGCCCACCTCCCAGGGCCAAACTGGAGACAGAGCTGGCCAGCACCTGGGAGGGCGCCCAGTGCCCCTCCACAGGCACGGCGATGAGCCGACGGTTGGGAGTCGGTGGAGACGCTCCTGAGGCTGTAATGAGGGCCTGGGACACAGCGCTGGCTCGCCCATGGAGAGTCTAATTTTTGCTAAGCGGGAGATCGACACCCTGTGGGGCGCCCCACATTACAGAGGACGGCGTGTGGTCTGCTTCCCAGACGCGGGGTGGGGGCTGCACCGGGGCAGGCCGTCACCAAGCACTCTTCCTGGCCCTGTACGCAGGGAGCGTAGCATAAGAACTGGCAGAAGAGGGCTGCTTGTTAGTCACGGGTGGCAATGACGTCAGCAAACCAGCTATACCTGTTTAGGGCCTGGTGAGGGCTCTGTCGGCCTGAACGGTGGTGCGGTGGGGTGCGTACTGCATGGCAGGAATCCAGGGCTCAGAGTCAAAACCAGTGGCTAAGAATGTCCACCCTCCATGTCTCCCTGTGTGGTTCCGCACAAGCTAGGGAACTTCACTGACGAGCTGCCCCCACAACTCCTGAAACAGGGGCATTCCCCCCCCACACACACACCTCCCAGGGGAGTAGGGGAGGATGGGATGGGGTTCAGGTCAAGTTTCTGCTGCCCTAGTGCCCCCACGCAGGCACAGCAATGAGCAGGCGCTCAGGAAGCAGTCATATCTAGTAACGATAAAAACGATGGTCTGGAACCCAGCTGCGGCAGCGCCAAGTTGTTCCCAGCTCAGAGCGACTTCCGGTGAGGGCGCCTCTTTTACCCGTCATCTTGACTGGGCCAGCCCTGTCTTTGGCAGAGCTGCCAGTGGGTTCGAACCACCAACCATTCAGTTGGTGACTGAGTGCTTACCCGCCTGTGGCACCAGGCAGAATTCCCGGGGTGGTAGTGGGGGGGTGGAGGGGGGGCGGCTCTGCGGTGAACACGTCTCTCTCTCCAGCGTCTTGGAAGTTCAGTGAGGGGGTGTGTGCAGTTGACAGGGTGAAAAAGCACGTGCAAAGCTCAAGCAAGGGCGCCCCCGCAGACGCAGAGATGCTCTGCCAAGCTGAAGAGGGGCCAGGGCAGGCTGCGCTCACTCCGGCCTTGACCCACCCGGCGACAGCCACAAACTTGGGAGAGGCCCCCACGAGGCGCCGCCGGCTGCCGTCTGCGAGAGGGGCTCTGGCGAGGTGGGCCTGAAGTCGTCGTCGTCACACACGAGGAGTCGTGCTCGCTTTGGGGGTGAACGAGTCACCTCGTGATCAATGAACCCGGACTCAGGGTGATCCGTGTGGCAATGCCGCTCCCGCCCTGCTTGCATCCGAGCGGCTTTCCTGAATGAAGGGTGGGGTCGAGGCCGGCTGATGACCCGGGGAGTCCTGTTACAAGGGGGCTCTGGTAGTGTCGTGGCTTCACTGACCACTCATCCACAGGGGCAGACCCAAAGGGACGGCTCTACCCTGTCCTGCAGGGACACTCTCAGCTGGCATCAGCTCGCTGGCAGAGCGCTGGGTTTCGATTTTGTATACTGCTGCAGCCCCGTGGAGGAGGGGGTTATGGTTTCCGCTGCTAACTGCAAGGTCAGCTGTTTGAACCTCCCAGCCCCCCCAAGGGAGAAGTGTGAGGCTTCCTTCTCCCACAGAGATTGACAGTGTCAGAAATGCCCGGGCGGGACTACCCTGTCCTGCACCCTGTCCTGCACGTCAGCCCGCACCCACTGGATGGCAGTGAGTCTCCTGGAGTTAGAGCTCGCGTGTGAGCTTCCTGGGACCTGGGTGTCAACCGTGGGGAAAGGAAAGTTAGGGCGGCTGGCTTACATGCCTCGACCATGACCGTGATAACACTGCAGAGTAGCAGTCGCTGAATCTCTGCTCAGTCCCGGGCCTGGGGGCGTCGTGCCTACCGGGTCGGGCGGCTGAAGGCTAGCCTCCAGGTCAGCAGTTTGAGACCAGGCTTTCTACTCCCGGGCCGGAGCTGATGGCGATGAGTGTGCGGGGAAGAACGCTCGGTGAGGTGATTCACGTGATCCCACCTGTGGAGCAGGCCCTCCTGTGACCTCCGTGTCAGAGATGAGGAAGCCGAGGCTGCCGCTGTTAAAACAAGCTGCCTAAAGCGATACAGCGAATAACCAGAAGGCGACAGATACAGAATAAAAGTTTGCAGTCAGCCGCAGTTTGCGTACGGCCACCAGAAGGAAACTGCATTCTCTAGGCGGCCTCGTTGAAAAAGCTCAGATGTGGCTGGTCAAAAGACACTCCCTGCCACCCGGGCACGCGCGCGCTGACTGCGGGGGAGAGTGGGCAGAGGCGGATTTCCCAGGTGGGGGCGGGTGAAGGCGGCAGGCTCTTGGCTGCTCGCCAACCCCTCCGGAGAATGGCAGCCTTGGTGGGGTGATGCGTTTGGCTGCAACTGCAAGGTCAAGGGTTCACACCCACTGGCTGCTCCTCAGGAGCAGTACAGGGCCGACTGCTGTCGTGGGGTGTGGCAGTCTCTCTCGGAAACTCGCCGGTCTGCCCCGTGAGGCAGCAGCACTGCCTGGGTGGCGCAGGGCTGGCTTTAACGGTGCTGTCCTCGGTGCGTGGCCACCCTCCGCTGAGGACCTTTGCCGGTCATGTGCGCGCGCGTGGGGAAGCCCAGCCCCTCTCTCGACATGCCCCTTTCTCGGACGTGAGGCTTTGCCACCACGGTGAGAGAGACGGAGCCGCTGCCTCCACCTCCACCGCCACTGGCCACACACACGCGTGGGCAGGGTGCTGTCCTCACCACGCCTCCGTCACCGCATGCGCCAGACGGGCCGACTAAGTCCTTCCCTGCCTACCTGACGGGATGGCGGCGGCGGGGAATCAGGATACAGGACACTCGAGAAAGCTCTCCGAAAACCACCAAGTGCTGAGCGAAGCAAGGGCTGCTGACTCTTATTAATTACAAAAAGTGACAGCTGATCCTGCAGGCCCTGTGCTAACGTGACTCTTCAGTGCCCTTTTCTCCTGGGAGCCTGGGAACAACCCCGAGTCTGCAGAGCCTGGGCATGCTGGACTGCCAGGTCCTGCTGTCTGGGCACTGGCAAGTGGAGGCTGCCGGGGCAGAGCGGAATGGTATTCGCATTCGACTTGTGTCTCTGTTTAGGAACCCAGTCTTGGCGGTGATCCCACTGCCTCCAGCACACTCGGCCCCCAAACACCGCTCGGTGGCTATTTATTGAACATCTCCGATGTGCCAAGCACACTGATCTGAGATAATGACCCCCCTGGCTCCTAGGGGTGGGGTGGTGGTGTGGGGGCCAGGGGGAACGAAAGGACAGCGCAGCAATGACAAGGGGGGTGGGTGGCGGCTGCAGTCACCGGAGTGTTACAGCTAGGGCAGCTCACTGCCCCGGGGGACCACCAGGGGGTGGGGCAGCACAGTGAGCTGGGCGCTTCCCGGCCACCAGGGCTCATTTGTGACCACTGGCAATGACATCATCATCATCATCATCAGCTGCCCGTAGGGACAGTGGGCAGGAGGGTCCAGTAGTAACGTGGGAGAATCCGTGGAGACGATGTCTGCGAACAAACCTAGCGTTGTCTGCCGGACAACGTTGAAAAACAAACTCTTATTTAAAAGTATGCTTGCACACACACTCTTCCCCCATCCCAAAGGTGTACAGTGGCCAGAAGCCCAGACTCTGAGATCAGGGTGCCTGGGTTCAAATGCTGCCACCGCTGGTGACAAACTGGCCCTAGGCTGCAGACACTGCCTTTCTCACACAGCTTAACTTCTTCACCTACGGGGTGTTTGGGAGGACGGAACGCGGTCCCGCACCTGACTCTCGGTGAAAGTAAGCTGTCTGTAATTGCATCCCTTCAAGCCCTTCATGAGAGCAGAGAGCAGAGACCAGGCCCGGGCTCGCCTCTCAGACAGACCCGGGCTGCTTGGTGAGTGGGTGGTGGCCGGACCCGGGCCTCCGAGATGAGCATGCATGGCGGTACCCCCTCTTCCTGATTCCAGCCCTCATTTCAGAGGAGGCTGATCTGGGAGGCTCCACCCTCACCCGCCAGGCCCTTTCCTTGCGCAAGGCGACCAGGGTGGCAGAGACAAGGGCTGAGGAGGCTGCAGAGTGAGGGCACACGTACGACTTGGTCTCGCTTCCTTAAGGCCCTGGAACACCTACCTGACCTGGGGTAGGGAACGAGCTGGCCAGGGTGACCAGTCACTTGACACTTAAAAACCCTGTGTATGTTTTCCTCTGCGTTTGCTGGACTACACCAAGCTTCAAACAAAACCCAAACAACACAGTTGCTCTGAGCTGACCAGCAAAGAGTGACCTCACGTGAGTCGGAGCAGTCCTCTGCTCCAGAGAGTTCTCAATGGCTAGGGTTGTGGAAGTGGGCAGGCAAGCCTTTCTTCTGAGGCACTGTGGGGATTGACTTGAACCTCTAGCCCAGGGGTCCTCAAACTTTTTAAACGGGGCCAGTTCATTGTCCCACAGACCACTGGAGGGTCAGACGAGAGTTAAAAAATGAACAGACCAAACTATGAACAAATTCATTGCGGGCCGGGACGAGCTTGGCTGCTGAGCAGGGCGGGCAGCGTCAGCAAAGACACCCTGCGGGCAGGATGAACGTCCTCAGTGGGCCACATGCGGCCCCAGGGCCGTAGTCTGAGGACGCGTGCTGTAGCCTTTCAGTAAGCAGCCGAGCATGTTTACCATTTGTGCTACCTGGGGTGCCACATAAGGTGGCATGAACCTTCTGTGGGAACAGATGAATTGTACCAACTCTTTTGCTTAACCCGAAGCCCCTTATTCATCCACCCAGTCATCGGCAGCGAAACTTAGAAGCCAGCCAAGTAGGACTCTGAGCAGAAGAGATGTCACCGAGGCGATGCTGGGAGGGTGGAGGGAAGGTGCAGGAGAAAGGGGGAACCAATCACGAGGATCTACATATAACCTCCTCCCTGGGGAACAGACAACAGAAAAGTGGGTGAGGGGAGACGTCAGACAGTATGAGACATGACAAAATAATAATTTATAAATTATCAAGGATTCGTGAGGAGAGAGGGGGAAAAAATGAGGAGCTGATACCAAGGGCTCAAGTAGAAAGCAAATGTTTTGGAAATGATGAGGGCAATAAACGTACTTGACAATGGATGGATGGATGGAGATAGGAGTTGCACAAGCCCCCAATAAAATGATTTTTAAAAATGTCACCGAATCTGCCTACCCACACTCGGGTACCCTACCTTCTGGAGAGGCCCGCAGGCTGCTGCAGGGACCTAATCACTCTCTCCGAGCAGAGTTCTAGCAAGCGGAGTGGCCTGCTGCCCCAGGATCCCTGAGGGGCTGCTATCTGCAGCTGGCCAACAGGACCCCAGGAAGGGACTGCTGACCACCAGGGAGAAGAATGCTGACAGGTGGAAGCCAGAAACCACTGGGTCTGTGGGCCGCTGCCCCACAGTCTCAAAGGAGAGCAGCAACTGCCAGGCAGGCACTGCGTCTTCTCAGGCAGGGAGGGCCGGTGTGGAAGGGAAGGGCCTCCTCCCCACACCAGTGTTGCCACCTGGAGCTTTGCGGTCCAGTACTCTGGGAACAGATTCGCCCTGGCCACTTCCTTCTGCCCTGGCCAGTCCTTCTTTCAGGGACAGCGTGCTTTCCAGAGACAGATCCTTTTGCAGTCCCCCACCAGCAGGTGCTTCGTAAGGACCTCTGCACTTAGGTTAGGTGTGCTCTGTAAGCCCAGAATGTAGTTCAGAGACAGTCTTATCCTAAAAGTATTTTTTTAATACTTCTAGTCATTCACCATAAAAGACTGAGGTCAGTGATTTAGGGGCGAAGGGGTAGGGGGGACAATGACGATGGCTATGTGTGTGGCAATCCTGCAGCTTTAGGGTCCCACAAGCTCCTCTTCACCACTCGATGCTTCTCAGAGAGGTGAGTGGACAGGTAGTCTGCGCGTGCACGCACGCGCGCGCACACACACACACACACACACACACACACGGCACAGAGACCCCAAGCCTCATTTCCCACGAGGGCCAGATGAGCTCCTGGGTGGAGATCTCAAATTTGAGCAGACTGTGCAGTCGTGAAATGTTAAAAACAGCTCTCAAAACATCTCTTTGAAGTCGGCTGGAAATATTTACATCTTTGCACGGGGCAAAAATATACATTCTATAAACACTTGCCATTTCAACAACCTTTACAAGGGGAGAAAGCCTTATCTTTCTCCCCGAGTGGTTAGTGGACTGGAACCACCAACCTTACAGTTGGCAGTCCAACACGAACTCACCACCAGCAGGGACCCTTCCACGTACCTGTGGAAGTCACTAGGTCCTATAAACACCCTCCCCCCCCCCCATCCCTTTCCAAGTCTCCTCACACGCGTAATGAAGGGTCCCCTATCGCCACCATCTTTTCTGTAAAGGAGCAAGTGGGCACAAGATCCCTGGACAAAGTGACAGAGACCAGAGGTACCTCCCCCGTCCCATTCTCTGAATCCACTTGACCGTGAGGACTGCCCCATCCAAAGCTGGCCCCATCACATGCAAAATTTGGAGGCACCCGTGAAGTTTTTACAGAGGTTGCACGCTATTTCTGTGAACGAGACAGGGAGCAAATATACCTTGGTTCTCTCATTGCTGGGAAAGAGGTGAAAGAAAACTTAACCCTCCTTTTCAGTCCAAAGGTCTATGACTCTCAAAACTGCCCAGCAAGGCAGGAGGTAGAGAAGCAGGGTGTTAAAACATCCACTTCCTGCTTTGTAGTCTGTTAGGCCAATGCTACTTAGACCTTGGCTGTCAATGCCATATGGGGTCATGCAACTGAGGGGGAGGGGAGTATAAAAAAATTCAGCAACAGTAAAATGTTCCTGGAGGCAATCAAACAAGTATTGAATCTCAAGTGTTGTCAGATGCATACTTCTTGAGAAAAGAGGGGTCGAGAGTGGAAAATGGGTAGGAAGTCCCGTGTTAGACCATGATACCTGCCCTGCAGGGTGAGGGCTGCAGGTATCGTGCCCACACCCAGTTCTCTGACACCTGAAACAGGAGACCTGAGGCCAGGGACGGAAGTCCCTCCTGAGCTTAAATCCCCTCATGGGGATACCTGTTCCAGCACCTGCTCGTTCCTGCACTCCGGTAGCCTTACACCAATTCTGGCACGCGCACACACTCCATCCAACAAGTATTTATTAAGCACCTACCGTGGGTCTGAAACTGCTCTAGGTACCACCTTGTGAACAAACAAAAACCTCAGACCACGTGGAGAAAGAGGGGGAAGGCGGCTAATGTCAGGTGATGGTTAAGTTATCGCAAACAATGAACCGAGAATGGGAGGCTGGTGATGCCGAGAGCAGGTGGCGGTGGGAAGGCGATTGGTTTTCAGTGGGATGGCCTGGGGAGAGCTGCCTGAGAAGGGGCGCTGGAGGAGCCGTGGAGGAGGGGGAAGGGGACCCTTCAATATCAGGGGGCGGGACGGAGGGGTGGAGAGTGTGCGATGGCGGTCATGATGTCCTGCGGGCCAGCACCAGGACGCTGAATGAGGTATGAGATGGGGCGTCACGGGGAGGTGTGAGCAAAGGAGTAACGAAATCAGACTTACAGTTTACAGCATCACTCTGGCTGCTGTGATGACAACAGTCTGTCGGGAGACAAGGGAGGAAGTAGGGAGATCAGTTAAGAGGCTGATGCCAGCAGAGAGCAGGTGAAAGTGAGGGAGACGCACGGTGAGCAGCGACCGGGCTCCGGGCCTACTTGACCGTCGAGGCAGCAGGCCTTATTAGATTCCAGGAAGGGAGGTGGGGACTAGGAGTCAGGCCTGTCCCTCGAGTTTGGGGGGGCCTGAACCACTGGAAGGATTCACTCGCCATGAAGAGATGGGGGGGGGGGGGCTTTGCAAGGAACAGGAAGTTGGGGTTCGGGGATGCTCTTTTGGACATGCTAAACCGAGAGGCCTTTCAGACAGGAGGAGGTGGCAAGGGAGGCAGCAGGGTGGGCAGAGGATGGGCTGAAATGGTAAATGTGGGAGTCGTCTGCACAGATAATACATAGTTGTATGCATAATCATACGGGGTTTATAGGTATAATCACGGGTCATTTGCATGACTGTTTATCATTAACCCCCACCCCCACCCCCACGAGAATGTAAGCTCCACGTGGTCAGGGGCTGTGTTTGTTCACAGCCAGCATGGTACCTGGCACTTAGTAAATATTTACGGAGCAAACGGAGAAGGTGCTGGCTTACTCTCTCAAGAATAGCCGTGGCAGCCCAACAAGAAGCGTCCAGAGCGCCCAGCCCAACCAGTCCTAAACAGGGCTCCGGACTGTCCGCCCCGAGCTTGAGATTCCAGAACGTAAGTGGAGATGCCTGGCACATCACAGCATCAGATATTTGGGTTTCAGCCCTGCCATCTCCAAGGGTGGAGGCCGGCGAGGGACCTACCTGGTCCCTCCGCCTCTGCTTCTCCCTGAGGTGGCTGGGGGAGGGGCTGCACCACCTTCTGCGAGGGTGGAGGTATTGATCGCCAAGGTCTTCCGTGAGGGGGAGGGCGGGAGTCAATCTCTGAAGCCTGCAGGTGCTTCCAGTAACTGGGTGGGCTAGTGGTGGTGGGACGCCACTTATGAAAGATACACAGATACGTTAAGAGTAAAAATCACAAAAATGGGTAAGATGAGAGACCCACTTGATCCTCTACCTAAAATAAAATGCCCGCCAGGAGTAGGGTGGGGGTGGGGGTGGGAGTGGGGGTGGGTGGGAGTGGTCTCTGCTTCATCCATCAAATGACAGGGAAGGCAGAATAAGGCCAAAGGGCAGGTGACCCCAGCTCACTACCTTTGTGGTTCTGAATGGCGGCCTGTATGAAAATGAGAAAAGCCGGCATGAGACTTTGTTTTCGGATCTTCCTGAAATATCAAAAGAATGACCCAAGAGGGTTGATGACCTGCCCAGTGTCACCCTGCTAAAGGCCCAGGACTAGAATTCTGGTCTCAGCCTCCTGTTGAGAGATTCTTCCTGTTAGTGGCCAGACCTCCAGAGGAGCTTCAGCCAATTCTGGAGCGCGTCTGAGGGCGCCCATCTATGTCTTGGTCAAAGAGTCAGTTCCGCGACCACAGGAGCTCCAGGTACACACGCACGTGGAAGCCGAGGACCCGCCCCCTGCATCCAGACATCTGTTCTCAGATGCAGTCGTCCGTCGGCTGTCACACTGTGCCCGTGTGTGTGTTGCTGTAAGGCTGGAGGTGATGACGCCGGGAGAGTATTTGAAAGGCCAGCGGGGACACCCTTGGTGAAACCAGTTTTGGCGGAGTCTCCGGACTACTAAGAACAGATCAGGAAGAAGAAATGAGCTTGTCCATTGCTGAGGGTTTTGCCCCTGAAAACCTTATGAACGGCACTTCTCATTGTCAGAGAAGAACGGACGCATCTGAACGGCTGCGTCGGCGAAGAGTGCTGGAAGCCCATGGACTGCCAAAAGAACAAGCAAGTTCGTCTTAGCAGTACAGCCAGAATGCTCCTGAGCAGTGAGGGCTGCATGACTGGGTCTCACATTTTTCAGGACAGATCAGCCTCTGCTGGAGGGTCAGTGAGAGAGAGAAAGACTGCACAAGAGGCAGTAACACGGTGGCTGTGGCAACCAGCTTAGACATAGCAATCGGGAGGCGGGAGCAGGCCCGGGCGGTGTTTTGTTCTGTTGTGCAAAGTCGCTATGAAGTGGAACAGGCTCCATGGCACCCAACAACAGCAGCAGCAGCAGCAACAGAGAGCTCCCCTTGGATTTGGGCTTCACGAAGAAGGCCATTCACAGTAGAACCCACAGAACCGAGATCATAGTGCACGAGCAGCTTAGGGAAAGCATGTAGACGTATGCCCCCAAATGCAGATAAGACGCTTCAGTTCAATGTTGACGTGAAAAATGCAGGCGGTAAGATGCTGGAAGCCCTGGCTGACTTTCTACAATCGACAGATATGGACTCGGTTTCCTCTGCCTCAGTCACTGAGCTAAGTGCTGGGCAGGGCTGGTGACAGGTGCAGCTGCAAGGTCAGCAGGTTGAAGCCACAGCTTTCTGCGTTCATGAAATGTCAAGGTCTTGCCCCTGACACTCACAGGGGCAGTTCTACCCTGTCCTCCGAGGTCCTTATGAGTCAGCGTCGAGAAAAGGAAGGAGAGAGAACCCAGTCTTCCAGGCTGGCTGGGTACTTGCTGATATGAAAACGGGCACATCAAAGACCTGGCTAATAACATGGGGTGGGTAATTGTTAAGGAAGTGGCAGAGGTAGCTTGTGTGTCTGCAGGTGTTCTCAGACGAAGCAATCATATCTACCAGGGGGGAACTTGTCAAGGAAGGAGCATCAGGAAAGCCATGGGACAAGGTAGACCTCGAAGGGAAGGGGGCTTCTGGATCAGGATGACAAAGAGAAGGCACGTACTGGGGGCTTTCACGTCGGGGAAGAAGAGAAGCAGAAGAACGTCTAGCCCCTGAAAGAAAGGATGGGCGGCTTGAAAAGCCCTGAAAGTTAAAGTTCTCGTAGAGTGAGGGGGTACAGAAAGATGTTTGACTATAGAACCACAGGGCTGGGAAGAGATTCAATAAAAGAACTTGTGTGTGTCTGTGTATGGGGGGGAACTGTCTACCGTGTACAAGTGCTCGATGAATGATGAAGATGAACTTGCTTTTGGTGGTAAGTCAACTGGAGACGGGAGTTAACTTGAGGAATCAAGGATCTGAAGCAGAGTGGGTAGAGACAGATCTCTAAGTCCTGCTGGAAGAAGAGTCACCAGGCCCCAGGGACGGGCTGGCTGGGAGACAGAACATGAGTCCAGAGGACTCAGTCGGCCAGGAGGCTTCTGTGAGGTGTCACATTAGGTCAGTGGGAGAATGTAAGCATAAGGAAGGGAAGTGATTGTGGGGAAGAACTACAGAGCTTCGTTTGAGCTGGTGAAGTTGAGGATGTATTGACCGGAGTGACTTTTGGAGAGGTGGAACTGGGGGTTCAGGAGGCAATTGTCAGCGTTAACAGCATGGTGTGTATGTGTATGTGTGTGTGTGTGTGTGGGGGGGGGTGTCCCAATGATTCAGCAACTAAGGACTGAGCAGATTTCTGTCAAGGAGTGTAATGAGATTGAAAAAAACAGAAAGGGGCCACAGAGTGCCCACACCCCGCAAAGACTCGAGGGCAAAGTGACCAGAGAAGAAAACCAAGATAGTTTAATACTAAGAAGGGGCAGGGTGTTTTAAGTAGGAGTGGGTTGTCAGCAGGGAAAAATGCTACAGAATCAATTAATAGGGAAAGCACATAAACAATAAGTAATTGTCGATTGAAAGCAGGAAAGGAGGCCTTTGAGTTTCATAATCGACTTCTCCCAGTCGAAAGAACGGCTGGGGTTGCCTTGGGATGAAAAGGTTTGCCCCATTCTTCCTTTAAAAACATGTTTCTTCCTCCCCGAGTCATCCTGTCCACCATGCAGACATCCTTCCCTGCTTCCCCACGTTGCTCCCCGGCCCACCCCCCCAGTCGTCCTTCCCAGCTTCCCTGACCGGAGCAACCCACCTTTGGTGTCAGAGGAGACAGGACACTCCAACTAGAGTTTCCACTTCATTAGCAACTAACTCCTCCTGTGGCTCCTCTTACATAAATGCTATGTGGCAACCGGGTGAAGAGGAAATTGGGTTCTAGGCCCTGTTGTGCTACCAGTAGGCTGTGTGGCTTTGGGCAAGTTGCTCAACCTCTCCGGGTCTGGGCTTCTGGATTGGGAGAGGGGAGGGCAAGTCGATCTGGAAGCTGGACTGGTTTTTAAGATCCTCCTCGGTCCTAAAAGCTTACGATTTTATCACTCTCGGAAGGTCCTTGCAACACCCTCAGAGAAGGAAGTGAGTACAAGAAGCCCGGGGTGGGGGGGGAGCGTGCCAGACTTCTTCCCGAGGCGAAACGCCAGGATAGGAGGGGTGTCTTTCAAGAAAGTGAGAAGGCGCAGCCCGGCTCTCGCGGATCGCCAGCCAGCAGATCCCATTCCCAAAGCTGGGTGGGATTCCCAACACACCCTAGGGAGCGTCTCACCGCCCCCCACCCCCACCACCGCCCCGAATCCACCTTTCCTCGACTCCCAGCTGACCGAGAGGCTTTAAAAAGCCCTGCGGGGAAAAATAAAGCTTTCTTTCCCAGAGTCCTGCGCTGCTTTTGCAAGTCGGATTCCGGCAGACCAGGATCTGCAGCCCGGTAATGACACAGGCCGTCCGTGGAAGGAGCGACGGACCGCCCTCGCCGGGCTCGCTCCGAGTTCTGCCTGCGCCCGACGGGCTGGCGTCCGACCCCAGCCCCGGGTGCCAGACCAGCGGCGCCCCCGCCCCGGGCCCTCCTCCCCTCCGGCGGCCCGTGGCGGTCGGCAAACATTTCCTGCCCCCGCCCCCACCCCCGCCCCCGCCGAGAGCTTCCCAGTTGGAGCGACTAAGGTCTCGCCGCCGGTTCTGCGCTCGCAGTTGCCCCGACTCGGCTCCTCCGGCCCCCCCAGGGCTGGGGGCGACCCCCCAGGCAGCCACAGGGGAGACCCAGGGCGCCAGGAGCCGTGGGTGGTCGTTCGCGACGCCCGGGGCTCTGGCAAGGAGGGGGGTGTGGGGGGGCAACTGGCAGCGTGCCCGTGGCCCTGCTCCCATCCCCGTCGTTACCTGCTCGCTTGCGGGGGTGTCCCGGGGCGGTCGGCCTCTCCCGGCGCTGTCTCCCCACGCAGTTGCCCATGCTGGCTCCTCAGCCAGGCCCCATGCACCGGAGGCGGCGGGGTGGGCGGCTGCTCCGCGCTCCGGTCCCGGACGGTGGTGTCCGGGGTCAACGGCTCCTGTCGCCCGGCATCGGACGCTCCCCGGTCTCCCCCCCAGGGGCGCACTCTGCTCCGGCGCCGGCTTCGCCACAAACTTTGGGGCGAGGGGGTAGAGAGGGAAGTGGCCGACTCCCCAGCACAGTCCCAGGTGGCCGGGCCAGGGGGGCCCGCGACGGTGCCCGGCCAGAGACCAGCTCCCCTGGAGGGCCGGAGAGAGGGGGCGGGCACCGCCGCAGCTACTCTGAGCTCGCTCGGGGCTCCCAGCTGGGGCCGTCCCCCCACAGCCTGTCACTCACCTGCCTAACCCCGCCCCAGCCCGGCCCCGCTCCCTTCCTCCAGCTCGCGGTGCCGGCGCTGCCTCCGCCCGCCCCAGGTGCGCATGTGACCGACGGCACCGCCCCCTCGGGCAGGGTCTGATTTTCTCATTGGCTTCCCCCAGGGTGCGTCCCGCCCCCTCGGCCCCACCCAGCCAGGTGCCCGCCCCGTCTCTCGTCTCCCGGGGAGCGGAGCCGGGAATTATTCGCCCTCAATGGCCCCCGCTTGGGTGCCCAGCAGCCGCCTGCCCTCACCGCGCCGCCGCCCCATCCTAGGCCCCGCCCCTAGGGGGAGGGGCCGTTCCATCCCTCCTTGGAACTGCCTGGCCAGAAGCCGGCAGGCACGTGATCAAGGGGGCGCCCCGCCCCCTTCGTTTCCGCCCGGTGATTGGCTCCTGAGGCGGCTGCGCACAGAGACGAGTTGCGTGCCGCCGCCTACCTCCCCTCCCACGGTCTCCAGTTCGCGTCATGGCGGCCGCCGCCGCTGTGGAGGCGACTGCGCCTACGGGCGCTCTGTGGGGCCTCGTGCAGGACTTCGTCATGGGTCAGCAGGAGGGTCCCGCTGACCAGGTCGCAGCAGGTACGGCACACGGCGCCGCGCGGCTTCCGTCTGGGGACCGACGGGAGGGAGCGGCCTCAACCCTGAGGCGGGCGGGAAGGGAAAAACTGGTCTTCAGGCGGGTGGATGAGCACCGCGTGCTTAAGAACCCCCGCAGAACTGACAGGCCCCCGCGGCTTTGCGGTCCCGACGGGCGACCTTTCGGCGGGAGCATTGCCACTTCCCAGATGAAGAAACCGAGGCCCTGCCGGTGCAGCGAGGCCACAGGGTAGGCCGGCGGGGAAGGGGGCACTGGGACCTGGGTCTGGAGACTGCATCTGCAGTGACCGCAGGCCCGTCGCGCAGGCTCCTGGGAGCGGCCGGCGCTGCCCTCCTCCGACTGGCTCCAATGGAGATGGGAAGCCGGAGTTAGGTGGGTCGAGATGTTAGCACCGTTTCTTGGTAAAGTTCTAGGTTCATTAGGTACAAGCCTTTTTTGGGGGGGGGAGGGGGGGAGTATGGCTAGAAGTCTTTATTTGATCGCAATGGTGAGACAAGGGGGTATGAAGCTTCCCCTTCGGAGGCGCCGTTCAGAACCTGAGCGGCAGCCGCGGAGAGCAGGTACGAGCCTTTACAACGTGTTTTTTTGCTTTTTCCTCTGGCGGCCCCGTTTCCTGCTTTTGACCAATTCAGGGATCCGGGAGGAAGGACAGCTCATTTAAGATGTGACTAAAACAAATTATGGGCTTCCTTGGGATTCTGAGGCTCAGCTCTTTTAGAAAATGCCATTGCCCACTAAAAACTTGCGCATGCCAGGAGGCCAGGTTTAAGGAATCGAATACAACAGCGCTGCCTGAGTACAGATGAGACCTGATTGTTTTATAAGCCTGTATTTTTGGATAGCTTGCAGCTTGTCAGGGAGTAAAGGGCATTGACTTTCACTTGGCGAACTAAGCATATTAACTTGTGAGCGATGTGAGTAGTGAATAAAGTGCAGCTGCTAGAACTGTAACATTTGGTTTGGACCTTATCAACACCCCCACTCATTCAAGCAGACCACCATTTCTGAACACATTCTTGTTAACCAAACACGGTCTGGAGCAATAGCACTAGCAATATAAAGTAGATTGGGTTTGTGCCTTCCATGAACTTTCGCTGTGGTAGGAGAGACACCGTGTCAGTCGATAATTAAGTTCTCAAACTCAAGACTTGCTCCTTTGTGTCAGCTCAACGCAAAGGGACCCCATTGAACTGAGTAGAACTGCGCCTGGGAGTTTCTGAGAATTTACATCTGTACAGGAGTAGACAGCCTCAACTTTCTCCCAAAGAGCGGCTTGTGGGTTCCAACCGCTGACCTTGTGATTTAAATGCAAGACCCTCTGCTCCACCAGAACTCCTGAACTGAACACTCACTGCCATCGAGTGGATGCCAGCTCTTCGTGACCCTGCAGGACAGGGTGAACCTGTGAGTTTCTGAGACTCGCTCTACGGGAGGAGACAGCCTCACCTTTTCCCCCAGGAGCAACTGGGGGTTTCAAACTGCTGACCTTGTGGTTAGCAGGCCCACTGTCAAACCACTTAACCTCTAGCACTCCCCAGCCAAACACAGTAGATGTAGAAAGAGACATATGGAGTACACATGAACTTGGAAACGCCTATGGGGGAAATTCCATTACCTTTCTATTTCATTTTCCCAGAACTTTTGAAGTCCCCTCGTATGTTCAGATGCCATGGAAAGAACAAGGAACAAAACACCCGTGGTACTGCCATGTCACCTGCTAAGCTTGCTAAAGTGGTACTTTCGGGCCACCTGCTAAGCTTGACTTCTTAAAAGTGTAGTGTGTTATCAGTGCTTACAATATAAGAATGTACCATGTATTTTTCTTTTTTTTTTTTTACCCCGCCGCGCCCCTCCCTCCCTCCCCCCACCCCATGTATTTTCAATGTCATTTCACCCTATGTTTTATTGAGTTGGTTTTTTGGGCCGGAGCTGCAAATAGCAACGTTTATTTCTTGTCGGGGTGCAGACAGGCTGACGCACAACAGTGCATCAACCCTGTGTTTTACTGAGTTTCGTCAAAGACTTTTACCAGGAATGAATACCCACAACTTAGAAGTCTCCCATGGACGTTTTACTGTGCTCATTTAAAGTGCAGCTGTCAGTACCTAAGGAAATGAAACCCTCTGCCATCTCGTCGATTCTGGCTATTCGCAGTCCTATAGAACTCGGGCTGCAATTCTCCTGGCTGGCAGTGCCAAACCACCAGCAACTCCTTAGGAGCCAGACTGGGCTTTCTACTGGCCTAAACAGTGAGGGTCTTGGAACCCCCAGGGGCCCGTCTGAGTCGCCTTGACTCGATGGCAGTGAGCTGGAGGACTTAGTGGAACTGCTCTCCAGGATTTTCTAAAGCCGTCCGTCTTGTTTTTTTTTTGTTTTGTTTTGTTTTGTTTTTGGGGGGCATCACTGCTCTCCGGTGGTGGGAGTAGGAGGCCCAGCCCCACTGCTGGAATTGAACCTCCGTCCCAGTGGGCCGCAGTCCCGCGCACAACCACTACGCCACCGGGGCTCAGCCAAGCCGTCCGTCTTGAAGGAGACTCGACTCCCTCATCGTTCTACCTTAGAGCAGCAGGTGGGTTTGAACTGCCGGCCTTGGCAGATGGCAGCCCGCTTCCTCCCCGTGGCTCCTCACAGACCAGTGCGCGTCCTCCGGCTTCCTCCGCAGTCAGTCCTTCGCTAGAGCACAATATTTGTGTCACGACAGATCTTTTTGTTTACGCCGTGAAGAAACGGCCTGCACTGTGGTCTAGTTTAAATTTAACTCGCCTGAGGCTCTGTAGCTACCAGCCCTGATCCGTCTGAGGAATAGAAAAATGTTGCCGCAGAGAGCTAGCAATCAACAGATAAAAGCCGTTGGGGAGGCTTGATTATGCATAACCTTCCATTCCAGGCAGAGGAATTTTAATGACGGACTTCTCCAGTTCAGACCCACCGGGCATTCTCCGGGAGAAAGAGGAGGCTGTCTGTGCTTCTGAACCTGTAAACTTTGGGAGCCTCAGAGCTCTCATCCCTGTAACCTGCTCAGAGTGCACGGCTAACCCTGTCAGTGATTTTAACCCCTGAAGTCTTCACTCACTTCACCACCTCTTGCAGGCTAGGTCACATAGTTTCCACACTGATTTCCTGTCATTGTGTTTTCAGTGTAGTCCTTCATTTCCATGTGCAAATGGTCTCTGAATGGCTTGTTTATTGCCACCTGAAGAGTCTGCCAATGGGTCCCCGTGGGGCAGATCAGAAGGGCTGACCCTTGTGCAGATAAGCTGCGTAGCCACGCCCATCACTAGGTCTTATTTTGGGGCAAGGGCTTGTATTGTGCCCATGCTTAGAAGCCTGCTAGGGCTTCTTTTATGGGTAGGTTTCATTTTCAGGGAAACACAGTCAGAGTCTGCAGATCTTTGCACCGGGGAGGCAGGTCCTGAAAGCGAGTTTAGTAGGACTCGGTACTCAGCCTTCACTCGAGGGTTGTGTGGATACCCGGCCATTCTGACCATCCCCAAAAGACGATGGACCTCCTGATCGATCGTTCAGCCTGAGTCAGACTTATCTAGTGTTTTCTACTTAACCACAGACACAGCCTCTCCAAACACCTCTGGTCATCTAGACAGCTATTTCTGTGTTCCTGATAAAATGAGGTGGCAGATGGACAAGTCAGAAGCAGCCTGGCTACCTGAGAGTTAAAGACCTCTTAGTCTGGCATTCACAGACTGCCACTGCCCAGTTGCCTCTTGAACCCTTCCTTCTAGTCAGCCGCCTTCCCTCCCTGTCCACCAAGTGTTTTCCTTCCCAGTTCGCTTCATTAGCGCCGTCTAATTGAAGCTAAATGCCCGATTCAAGGCCCAGTCGGAGTGTCCACACAAACACACCATGGTCGAATCCCCCCCAGCCCGCCGTCTTCGCACACTTCAGAATCTCTGGGCGGCGTTTGTTTCTCCAGGCGGCTTCTCGTAGCCCCATGAGCAGGCCTCCAGCCTCCCCTGTACTTTCTGCTGCTGCCACCAGCATGTCCTGGAGACTAGCCTAAGTAGGTATGCCCTACAGACTCCATAAGTCAGCGGTCCCCGACGTAGGGGTCTCAGCCCCTTTGGGGGTCGAGCGACCTTTTCACAAGGGTCGTCCGATTCCTAACAGTAGCAAAGTGACAGTGATGAAGCAGCAACGAAAATAATGTTATGGGGCTGAGCCCCGGTGGTGTAGTGGTTGTGCGCGGGACTGCGGCCCACTGGGACGGAGGTTCAATTCCTGCAGTGGGGCTGGGCCTCCTACTCCCACCACCGGAGAGCAGTGATGCCCCCCCAAAAAAAAGAAAAGAAAAGAATGTTATGGTCGGGGGGTCACCACCACATGAGGAACGGTATGAAAGGGTGGCGGCAGGAGGAGGGTAAGAACCACTGCTCGAGGTGAATAAAGTGAGCCCCGTTGAAAGATGAGTCTCTGGGAGTGGTATGACTTTATTTTTTCCTTCCCAGTTCTTGGGACTGTACTCCATTCCCTCTTTATTATTTTATGATTCTCCCATATTTCGGGTTTCCCGAGGCCACTCTTCCCGAAATGAAAAGACTGTTAAAGAACAGAAAGGCTTGGTTCTGAGAAATGTCTGTGGCGTCCTCAGCAGAAAGGGCATCTCGGGAGCTTGGCTCGAGCCACATCCTGGCAGAGCTCCCGAGCTCCATCTCCCGCCCCTGCTTCTCACAGCCGCTGCCCCGTTGGCTGCTGTTCCAGGTTCTCGAGAGACTGCCGCCCGGGCAGACAGAGGGCTGATTGTGCGGGCCGTGTAAGAGTTCACAGAAGTACCCGGCGGTGACTCGCTGAGGACAGTGTGCGGAGGGTGGGGCTGTGAGGAGGCCCACTTTCAGAGAGAATGTCTCAAATGCTTTGGGAAAGGCTAGGTCCTAAAGAGGAGGCACTGTCCCAAGAAGGTGAGGCTCCCCTCTCCCATCAAGTGCCCTGTGGGGGCAGTTCTGCCGCCCGGTTGATTCTGACAGTCAGAATCAGCTGGGCAGCAGTGACTTGATTAGTGGGCCCGTGTAGGGGCCACTTACTTGTTCTGTGTGTGCCAGGCTTGGAAGTCCAATGGGATGCCTAATTAATCCTATTAGCGTCTTTCATTCCAGGAGTCAAAGTGTACAATTAAGACTCTTTCCAGACATCCGGGTTCAGATATTCATTTGGGAGAAATTAAGAGTATTAAGAGTACTTAAAGTTTGTGACCGGATGGCCCATAAATATAAGACTTGTGTCTCTCTCTTTTTTTGTTTTTGTTTTTGGCATCACTGCCCTCTGGTGGTCATGGGAGCTACCCAGCCTTGCTTCTGGAGAGCAGCTGCTGTATTTGACCCTTCAAGCCCATGGGTCACAGTCCCTCACTCAACCACTTAAACTACTGGGGCTCAGCCCGTCCCCTTCTTATGTGAACGCAGTCCCTCTTTATGTCACTGAGGTTGCACTGAACATGCCAATTATCTGAACGTCTCTCCCTACCCGCCAGAACGTGGGCTCCTTAGAAAGCATCCCGCCTGCCTTTTCATCTCCAGCCATAATGCAGGACCTGATTTATAATGCAAGCTGAAACCTCCTGCCTTCTTGTCAGTTCTGGCCCACAGGAACCCATGTAGGGTTTCTGAGACTGGAAATCTCTATGAGCAGACAGCCTTACCTCTCTCCCTTGGAATGTCTGGTGAGTTTGAACAGCGAACCTTGCAGTTAGAAGCCCCCTTCTAACCCCCAGCACAACCACGGCTCCTGCTGACTCGTGGCCACCCTACCAGACAGGGTAGAACTGTCCCTCGGGGTTTCTGAGATTCCAGCTCCTTCCAGAAGTGGAAAGCCTCCTCTTTTCCCTGCAAAGCAGATGGTGGTTTCAAACCGACCACTGTGGTTAGCAGTCCAACTTGCAGGTGCTCAGTCAGTGATGACTATGTAAGTGAATAAAAACACATACACGCGGGGCTGAGCCCCGGTGGCGTAGCGGTTGTGCACGGGACTTCGGCCCACTGGGATGGAGGTTCAATTCCAGCTCCACAGGAGCAAAGGCTGGGCCTCCTACTCCTATCACCAGAGGGCAGTGATGCCCCCCCCAAAAAAACACATACACGCGACAGGTTTTTTGTTTTTGTTTTTTACATGACTTTTGTGTGTGTGTGTGTGTGTGTGTGTGTGTGTGGGCATCACTGCCTCTGGTGGTCGTGGGCACTACCCAGTGCTGCTCCTGAGAGCCACTGCTGGATTTGAACTGCCAAGCCCGTGGGCCGCAGTCCCGCATTCAACCACTTATGCCACCAGGGCTCAGCCCTACATGACTTTTTAAAAAAAAAAAGAATTAAAGCAGTAACAGAAGTAGTCTATCTCTCTGGGGAACTAAGAAGCTTCTCAAGAAAGCTGACCTTTGAGCTGGCAATCCAGCGCTAAGTTGAAGGGCTCCGGCAGAGAAAGGTAAATGTGCTCTGGCCCCAGGGTGTAGATGCTCCACAGAAGAACTTGGCTTGACTGTTGGGATTTCCTGTGACTGACAGGTGCAGAGATAAAAGCCAAGGCTGGAGTGTAAAGGACCCCGAACAAGGAGTCAGGTTTACCTGAAGGCAGTAGGGCAGGTTAGGAAGGTACATTTTAGATGGCAATTTGGGAGAGGGTATGAATGGATTGGAAGGTTTTCTTTGTTTTGTTTTGATAAAGTTCACATAAGATTCAACATTTTAACGATTTTAAGTACACAGATCATTAGCTTTTAGCGCGTTCACAAGTTTGTACAACCATCACCACCAACCACTAAATCACAGTACATTTTCATCAGCCCTACAAGGTGGAAGGCTATGTTTAACCTTTGAAGGCTGTCGCTATTGTCTGTTGAGACCGTTCTTACACGAACCTGCTCCTTCACGGCCATCGAGTGGATGCTGCCTCGGCAGTTCCTGAGGTGAGGTGGGGGCGGGGGGTGGTGGCAGGCAGGACAACCCTGACACTTCCAAGATGACGAGACGATTCCGTGAGCCTAGAACAGGAGGTCTGCCAGTTTAACCTTTGTGAGCGCGTCGGGAGAAGACCCTGCTCACCATTTCCTTTACTCTTACTCACCACCCGATGAGAGCTTTCTTTCTCGCCCTCTCTTTTTTATTATTAGGATTTAAAACATCTATCATAAAAAAACCTCTACATTACAGATTTCAATCACGACCAGTAGAATGTAGAGTTGTTACCACAGTCCGTTTCCAAACATTCTTTTTTTACACAGATTCCTTGATATCGCCTCCCTTTTACCCCACCTCCACCACTTTACTTCCCCCCTCTCCCCACCCCAGTCCCTTACTCCACTTGCTGCCCCTACTGGTTCCTCGGTCTTAGACGGGAAACAGAAAAACATATAGCACAGGTTCCAGAGACCGACCTCCGTGGATGTAACACGTCTGAGATACACTCTAATATGAACAAACAAAAACCCAGGAAAACAATACAAACAAAAAACACGGAAAGTTTTGGAACCCAAATCCACTCCAGCTCGCATCACAGAGAGGACCTGCTGACAAAGTTTTAGTTGTTCAGCTCAGATTTATGGTTTGGATCTTCAATGCTCCTCTCTCCCAAGCACTCTTGTTAGGGACCACTTTGCCCCTTCCTTCAATGTGAGACGGGGGGCGCTCTCCCGGGGTCTATTTCCTGAGTAGTTCAGCACGTGGCTCCTGCTGCCACCAAAGCTTTCTGGTGTCTTCGTCTTTCTTTAACGTGTGTGCAGATGGGGTCCCCTGAAAGATGCGGAGGCTAAAAGGACCCTCCCAGGAGAGGTTGGCCACAAACTGGAGTCTGGGAGTTGTGTGCTTAGGGAGAGAGGTCTCTTTGCCCCTACTAGGAACCCTGGTGGTGTGGTTACGTGTTGGCTGCTAACCCCAAGGTCATCGGTTTGAAGCCACCTGCCTCTCCTCGGGAGAAAGACGAGGCTTTCAGAGTTAATCCACCGGGGCAATTCTGCCTTGTCCAACCCCATGGCAGTGAGTTGTGTTGTCATAATGAATGTAGCTGGCTTATAGAATGCTTATAGAAATTTGTTTTTTTTTTCCTAGTTTTTAAATTTAAAATAGACCACAGGCAACCTGTGAGTGTGGGAATGGGTCGGCGTCATGAGGGAACTTTCTGGAGTCATGAGGGAACTTTCTGGAGTGGTGGAAATGTTTTCCGACCTGATCGGGAGGTTGGTTTCTCAGTTGGACACTTTCCTTACAGCTCCCCACTTGATGCATTTGAGACGGGTGCATCCCACTGTGTGGAAATTGGACCTTGTGGTTTTGTTTGTTTGTGTTTCATGAAAACATAGAGGCAACAGCATGGAATCCATCAAGCAGGCCTTAGGGCATTTCCCAAATTGGATCCTGGCCCAGCGTCCCCTGGGGGTTTTGATGGTGCGACTGAGTAGGGGTGGAGATTCTGCCCAGGGACTCGCTTTGCTGTGCACACTTACCACGGCCCCCTGGCTTCCTGTGCTCAACTGCTACCTCCTCGGCATCCTACTACTGGCAGTAATGTTGAGGGTGTTTTCACAAGTTTGTTGGCCTCTTACCAAGGACTCCCCCCCCCCCAAAAAAAAAGTAGTTTTTGTTTTTTAATCCTTGCCTAAGGGCCTAACGGTACAGCGCTCTCGCAAGCTGTGTAACCCAGAAACGGGGTGCCTCCGTCTTGCCATTAAGGAGTGGGATGTGGAAGCCAACGATGAGTTAGTTCCTTGGTTGGTTTGCCCTGCCAGTCTGGCTCCTGCCCCTCCCCCCACCCTGCGGCCTGCTCATTTTTTCCCCTGGCTCTTTCTCAGGAGCAGGGGGCAGCAGCTGGGCCTTCCACGCCCTGGCACGAGTCGGGCTAAGAGTGCCTGGTGTCTAAATTGGTGCCAGCCACAAGCGATGAGTCCTGACTAGAGCTGGCCTGCTGCTGATTCGGGGGCCAGGGGCACTGCTGCCCAGCATGGCCCAGCCCAGGCCACAGGACTTGTGGCAGCGCCAAGTTCAGGGGGCTGCTCAAGCTTCCCCGTGCCCTTGGCCACCCCCACCCCCACCCCTACTCATTTCCACGTTAGCCAGAACATTCTTGGATGGGGAGAAAGCCCAGCTAACTAGTTTCTGAGGCTGGCCCTCTACTGGAGTCACAGGCCCGCCCTCCTTCCAGAGCGGCTGGGGCTTTGGAACGGCTGGCGTGGCAGCGCAGCCCCGCGTCCACCCGCGGTGAGTTGGAGCTCCTCCATGGACTGCGGCACCTCCACGCGACCTTGGAAGTGGGGCCAGCGACCCCTCTGTTGGATGTCTGTGAGCTATTGTTGAACTGCGAAAGTGGCATTTTCAAAACCCGCCACGTATTTGTGTGTGGTTCAGCACCCAGAGGTAGACCCGGGTGTGCCGGGAGAAGTCTCAGCGCTGCACATCTCGCTGTTCCTCACAGGGCAGGGGTTAACAATTCTGCAAGTACTCTACAGCTAGACCAAGGCTGAGCAAATATTCACTGGTAGATAATGAGAACCAGGTTTCTTAGTGTCAGAGAAAAATATGCCGGGGTTGGGGGGGCGGCACGGGGGCAGAACGCACACAGCCTGTGGAACTGGATTCGAGCCGAATGAACTCATGTTGCACTGAATAGATAAGAGAAGTTCAAAAGTATTGCTTCAGAATCATTGTTGCGAGACGCGCCCCGGTGGCACCCCCTCGGGCTGTCCCTGTGTACACACAATGAAAGCACTGCCCGGCCCCACGCCGGGGACAATGGTGATGAGAGAGCCCTTGGCAGCCACGCCTTCACGGACTCTTCCCTGAGCAGCATGATGTCTTCTCCAGGGACAGGTCTTCCTGATGAGATGTCCAGTGTATGAGACTTTCTGTCTTGCTCTCCTCGGTTCTCAGGAGCAGTTAGCTGCCCTCCCTCCAAGACACATTTGTTTGTGCTTCTGGCAGCCCATTGTAATTCCGTGATCCTTGCCA